>PITA01007669.1:0-89865 GCA_004023965.1 Spilogale gracilis
AAAAAAAAAAAAAAAAAAAAAAAAAAAAAAAAAAAAAAAAAAAGAACAAGAAGAAGAGCGAAAAAGAGGAAGATATTATGATCTATGGTAAAGAGTTCCAATTCTACTCTGATTAAGATGGAAAGCCTTGCAGGAGTTCAAGGAGGCAGTGTCTTGTTCTGATTTTTAATTTAGAAAGGTATTCTTGCCATTGTGCAGAGAATGGACCATGGGGGAGCCAAAAGGAAGCTGGGGAGCCAGGTGGAGCCTTTTGCAATATTGTCTGTAGTAGATGCTGATGGCTGGGACACAGTGATGACAGTGATGAAGGTGGTGAGAGAGGAAATTGGGCCAGGAGGTTATGATAAGAGTCAAGGATGACTCCAATTTTTGGACCAGAACAATGAGAAAAATGGAGTTGCCCTTACTAAAATGCGGAATGTGGACAGAAAACAAATGTGTGTTGGGGAAACAAGACTTCAGTGTGGGGCTTGTCATACTTGGTTATCTTATTGGACAGCTGAAGGGAATCAAGCAGTCACTTTGATTCACAAGCCAGATGTTAAAGGGAGCAAATTTAGATACATACATTTTGGACACATCCACATATTGGCAGAATTCAAAGTCACGTGTCTCTATGTGGTCACCCAGGGAATGAGTAGTGATAGGGATAGTATCAGCCCTATAGGCAGAGGTTAAGATTTCTTTTTTTTTTCCTGTGTCTCCCATTAAAAGGCCTTTAAAAAAAAATCTCAAAGAAATGAAAATCTCAAAGAAATCCAGTAGGCATTAGGAAGACGCATGTCTTTGTATATGGCAGTGACCATGGAGCAGAAATTGTACTGTGATAATTTAATAAAGTCTGCCTTCTCTTCTAACAACGTACTGCAGCAGAAGCCACTCTAGATGGGGTGGTTAGCATCAAGTCACTCCCTTTCCAGGGTCTCATTTCCTCATTTCTATAATCTAGTGGTTGAATACTCTCAAAGTTTCCTTCATGTTTCAAAAGTTGATTCCCCCTATTTTGCTATTTATTTACTGCATTCTACTATGACAGATGGATAGAGTATTTTTATTGTAATCTATTTTCTCTCTATATCTATATATGCACACTTACATGCATATATATACATATATCCATGCAGAGAGAGAAACACAGTTTTGAGAACTAAATTTTGGTCTAACCAAATGTCTTTCAGAATTCATATGCCATTTATTACTCTTATAGTCATACTGTAAACAGTTTTTCCTCTTTTCACCTTCTGATTTTCTGGACATCAATGCTATCAGGGATAATCCAACTGATCAACAGACTTGTGTTCATTGAACTGCGACTGTGAAACTACGATTCCAGAAATTCCACTGTCAGTTACTGTGTTACTGTGTGTGGTTTTTCTCCAAGATTTAACAAGTGCTTTTCTTCTGTAAGTTCTGACTTGTACAATATAAACTGTGCCATCTTTCATTTCATCAAACACTGTAAACACAGAAATAGATCCGATGCCCAAAGGCAATGTTAAACTATGCAGGATTTATATTGAGTCATCAGGGCAAGTTGGAGCATCACATTATAATTCTTTACCCTAGATCTTCCCCAAGCATTAATACCAAGGTTCCCTGAGGTCATAGGAAGAAGATGACAGAGGAATTTAGAGTTAGTCAAGTAAATTAAACTATAATGTCAAAAAATTTAAAACACCTGCAACAACAATGTATTAATTCTTTTTAAATTCCTACCTTTTATGAAGCATATTTTAGAAGGAACACATAAAAGATTGTTTTAAAGCATTTCCTACAACAATTAGAACATTTATATAAAAATCAGATGGTTTTTCTTTTATACTTAGGCCCTAAGTTAGGTTATTCAATATGTCCCACACACCTATCTTCACACCTAACTAACCTAAAAGGAATTACAAACTCAATATATAATAGGAAATAAATGGGGGGAAAAGATGTTAGTCACTTCCATACAATGGAATTAAAAGAAGTCATTGAATATCAAACTTTGAAGATTGTTTAGTAATATAGAAAAATGCTCCTGCGAAATATTAAAAGTAAAAAGTGTACAGAAACAATATATTTAAATGAAATATATATTTTATGTTAGTAAGTT
The DNA here is from genome assembly GCA_004023965.1 of Spilogale gracilis. Taxonomy (NCBI): domain Eukaryota; kingdom Metazoa; phylum Chordata; class Mammalia; order Carnivora; family Mephitidae; genus Spilogale; species Spilogale gracilis. Next base: position 2,096 of record PITA01007669.1, read on the forward strand.
TTAAAAGGGTAGAAAATGTTATCTCTCCAGATGACAGAATTTGTAATTTACTTTTACTTTACTTTTATTTTAATAAGCATGTATTATTTTACACTGAGAAAAATGATAATTTTTAGATAGACCAGAAATGCAAAAATCATTCAAATATTAGAATAAATGTGGCAAGCAATACTATGAAAGTTGAATCTCATTTGCTTTTTCAATATTGCTGTAGATGATCACCTTTGTACCTGACAGCCCAACAGCTCTTCACATATGGATAAATATACCTTATGATTGTTTCCACAGAACTCTGACTTGGATAGTGTCAGCCATCCTTTTCCAAAGGCCTAAAGAAGTTTTAACATTGTTAAAGAAAAAATTATTCAGTGACACTTGTTAATAATGATAAGGAAGACTATTCAAGAGGGATGTCGTGATTTGTTGTAGGGACCACTGCAACAGCATCTTGCAGTAAGTGCAAGACTGGATTCAAACCTGAACATAGCCAGGGTGAGTGAGATAGCCAAGGAGCAGGGGAGGGGTCTGCAGATGGAAACTTACAAAGAGGAGACATCAGGGGCAGTGGGATTCTGACTAAACTGATGTAACAGGATTCTTGCTGGGGGCAGTACAGAGTGAGCAGGCATCACCTGGAAGATGATGGAAGAGAAAGAACTCCTGTTTTATATCCAGGGTGATCAAACATGGAGCATGAGGGATTCCAGGTGAACCAACTTAGCAAGTTTCTTGCTAACCTTGGACAATGCAGAGACAAACATAGAAGTCCAAATGTCAAGGCCTCATTGATAAATTCAAGGGAAACTGTATAGAGTTTGGTCAAGGAGAGAATATTTGTCAACACAAATCAGAAAAGTTCCATCAGATGTAAATGGTGTGAATTCCAGAACCCCGCTTATATCTCACCTAATTTGGATCAAATGATTTTCAAATTCAGAATACACAGATTAGACACCTGGCTTGAATTCATCCAGGTGGGAAGGCTGCTCTTCAGGACCCTCAGACACTAAAGGAATGGATGTGTAGTAACAGTTCCCTGTAATGCATTTTTCACATTAATTCATAAAAATAAAATATGTAGTAGGTGTCAATGGGATGTATTCATATGTAAGTATAAATATTGTTATATAGTTGTTAATTGAAGTGGAGATTAGCTTTAAGGTGCATTACCTCTGATTTGGCCTTTATTCTAAGAGACAGAGTAATTTCCGTGCCTAGTTATGCTCAGGGGAAATCAAGTCTATATGTTAAGATGTAAACAATCCAAATGCAGTAAGAGGAAGTAGGGGAGAGATTATACAGAGGCTAATTTAAACACTGAAAAGTGAAACATTTTTAGAAGCCAAAATATATATACCCCCAAATTACTCTTTCTTGCTTCATTTTGCAAGACTGTGACACTAAACATTAATTTAATCTTTTCATGCATTTATTGAATCATAGTCTTAAAGCATCTGTTTTATGATGGTGTCTTTCTTTTTATGTTTTAGTTGTCCTGAAGGGAAAAGCTGTATGTGTTTAATTTGAATCTGTTGTGCTCAAAGTGATATCGCTTAATTGCAATTATAAAGATGACAGCTATGATAACCCTACTGCAGCTTTACAAAGAAGATTCCAGAAAATCCATCCCACAACGGTAAAACACAGTGTCACTGAGACAACATATTATCAACTCTCAGGAACCATGGTCTTTTCAGAAAGACCCTGGATTATTATAAAAGTACAGACAAAAGTAAGAGGTACTAATATATTCACTCCAGGTGCCTTTTAAGCAACACATTAATTCTTGAACATGAATATAAATAAATAATAAATAAAATTGAATTCATCCCAATCTATCATACAACTTCTCTGACAACATAAAAGTCAACCAAATAAATCAGAATAATAAGATTTTGACAAAACAAGACATTTATCTATTCCCAGAGAAATATATTGGTCACACAACTTATAAATTGCCAATAGTTTCTCCATCCATCACCCAGATTCCATCTAATGACAGGGAAATAATTACCACAACTCTACCCTGTCATGCAATCTTCTGATACGTCAGAAAGTGAAACAGTGCATAAATGCAGACCTCAATGTGTGGATAACACCTGTGTGGTGGGTAGATTTTTTTTCTTTTTTTCCTTCTTCAACTAACAGCCTCCACATTCTCTCCTGAATAAGTGTCTAATGTTTGTAATCCTTCTATGTCTTCAGGAAGAGTGGCAGAGCTTTCTATGGAAGAGCGAAAGTTTAACCTGGGCCTTTCTATAAGTATCACAACAATTTCCCCACTAACATGCTCTCAAAATGTGCTTCCTACTATTTTAAAATAATTTAGATTCAGATTTAAAATAATTCAGATTCAGTTCCAACTCACTGGGTCTCTGCATCTTAAAAATAGAATTTTCTCTAACCTGTAACCTGCAGGCATCCATTAGCATCAAATTTGAATATTTGAATAAATGAATTGGGATCCTGTTCCCAAATTTTACATTTTACATTATATTTTTCCTATATATAGGTATATATAGATATTAAATATGTATATAAGAGAGAAAACCTGTCTAGAACTGGAAGAGTGAGAGTCAACTCAGATTGCAAACGCTGCAAGGAGCCTTGTGGGTAGTCAGGCAGGAAGGACACACATAAAGCCAGCTGTGTAATCAGCAGGAAATGCCATTCGTCTCAAGGCCAAGGCAGCAACTATAAAATGCCACAACAACTCTTCTTCTTTTTTCTTTTTTTAAGATTTTTATTTATTTATTTATTTGGCAGAGAGAAATACAGAGAGAGAGGGAACACAACCAGGAGGAGTGAGAGAGAGAAGCAGGCTTCCCGCAGAGCAGGGAACCCGATGTGGGGCTTGATCCAGGGACTCTGGGATCATGACCTGAGCTGAAGGCAGACGCTTAATGACTGAGCCACCCAGGCACCCCTCACAGCAACTCTTCTTGAGTGAACACTGCTTTTTCACCATTGACACTATCAGGCCTACTGCACTATAACTCATCTATTACAGGGGGTATCCATAGCTAAAATTCCCATGCCCATGACAACACCTAATCCTTAGTTAATGTTCACTCATTTGAGAAACAGCAAGGAATTTAGAGCTGATCCCTACCTCTTCTGTAGGACCCAGCTCAGAACTCTACAGGAAGAACTCAAATTTTATAAAAGACATATCCTCTTGTCAGGGTGCATGGGCGGGGGCTTCTGAAGCCCCTCCCCACCTGCCCACACCCCCTCACCTCCCCAGCAAATCAATATATCAGATGTTCTCCCACTTCAGGTTTATCCCTAGTGATCTATAACTCAATTAGATTTTCACAATTAGGAGGATTTGCTGGGGGTTGCCTGAGGGCCCCTCAAGACACCAAGACCGTAGTAATAAGCACATTTGAGACAGGTTGCATCACATCTCGTCCAGTCAGCTCTGACCACAACTGCAGGAGTTTTCCACTGAAGCAAGAGTTTCACGACCTCCTTGGCCCCATATCAGCTTCTTCTTGGTCTCCCAGGATTTAGGGATAATAAATCTGACTCTGTCAAACTACAGGTTTGTTCCTGGTGGTCTAGAAAAAAATATGATAGGCAGGCAGGCAAACAGTTGTTTTTTTCAGTTCAAAGGCAAACTGTTTTTGCATTAAGCTATCTTGAAAGCACAGACCAAGATATTTAACTTTTAAGTTTAATTTTTCAATGATCTTTCACAAACTTTTATGTAATAATGGATATATTTATAGACAGTAGAAATAAAGGATTGGCAGTGGGTGTGTGAAGACCTCTTGGAGAATTCATTTTTAGAGAACAGGTGGGGTTTTTTTTCCCTGAGAATTCTTGATCCCCTTCACAAAAAATAATCTTACTGCTTTTTTATGAAGTACTGCAGTCCCTTTTGTCACTAGATATCTTATTTTTTTTTTAAACAATCAGGCAAGGACAGAGGAGACTGAGGCTGGTTAGTAGACTTTTTTCTCTGTCTCAAACCACAATGACCCAAGATTAGAACCCCCTGATAATTGATGCTGCTACTTTCGGATCCTATTCTACAACTGGCTGAAGCATGAAATGAACTAAAGTAAACTGAGTTGAATGGAACTGAACTGAACTGAACTGAAGGGAGATAATGTGATTTCCAGTGCACCTGATGCCTTAAGGACAGAGCACCTTCCTCCCAGGAGATCCAGCCCAATGACCAAGCCATTCACAACTCTGAGTGCATGGTTGTTGGATTTTACTACCAGAAATCTGTTCCTCTTTACATAATTTAGCCTGGTTTTACCAGGGCTGAAAATATCACCGAATTGCATTTAGAGAGAACTGTAAGCTCATTGCCAAAGCACATAATTTCATTCAAATATACCTTTATTCCAGTCAGATGTGAGAAAATAAAATTCAGGGAACAAGCCAGAAAGGAAATGAAGGACTTGAATATACCGAACACCAATTTTCCCCTGATTTTCCTGGTTTCTCTGTTCCCATGCCCATAATTTCTCTAGTATCTGTTGGGTGTTTACTGCATGCCAGTCACCAAGCTAAGCCCCATCCATGCGTTGACTGGATCCTCACAATAGAGCGCTGGTGTTAACGTCACTGACCGGAGGAGGAAAGAGACTTACTCTAGTCGGTTTGAGACACATTCTTCTTAAGCCTAACATCCAGATCTCTGAACCACATCATTATTTCCTGCAGTGGTGCAATGTGGAGTAGAGGCAACACTGCTAGTATGCAAACTGGCAACTAAATAGGAACTCTCGAGAAGCCCAATGCACTAGTTAGCATGCACTAGTTAGCATTATTTCTGTCTCCTCCTTCATGTTTCCCTCATCTTCTCCCTCACTGTCTAGAAGTTCTCCCAGCCCTTGAAGCCAACCCTGATCCTCCATCCATCTGCCCTTCTTTTGTCTTGCCCACCCAGCTCAGGAATGGTTTAAAATTCCATGGAGAGGGGCACCTGGGTGGCTCATTTTGTTCAGCGTCATACTCTTGATTTCATCTCAAGTCATGATCTCAGGGTTGTGGGACTGAGCATCGCATCAGGCTCCATGCTCAGCGTGTAGTCTGCTTGAGAGTCTCTCTCTCTCCCTCTCCTCCTGCCCCTCCCCTCTCTAAGCAAACAAATAAAATCTTAAAAAAATTATATAGGAAAAACTACTTTGCTCAGCTCAGCCCACATTGAATATCTGAGAGGGCAGGCAGATAGATATCGAACCAGTAACTTCCCTCCTGGTGTCTTGATACACTTAGGCATCAGCTAATGCACAAATCAGCTAATACATTTATTAAAGATTTTTTCTTAGATGTATAAACAACTTACATACAAAGTTACATGCCTCGGCCCGCGAGGCAATCAACGGGGTCCGCCGAGATACCTGTAACGGATGAGGGGGATGGGACAGGAGGCGCGAAAGAATGACAGCAAGACAGGGATTCTGATCAAGCTGCAAAGTTTATTAAAACACGAAGGGGTTATATAGGCAAGGGATAGGGGAAGTGCGCCCGATAGGTTGCTTTCAGGCATGCTCTTGTACATGATTGGTGGGGCCAGGCATGATAGGCGCGTGATCAGGCCACTGATTGGTGTGCTCCTTTATGTGCGCCGTTGGGCTCCCTGAGGCTCTGTGGTAACCGCATCCTGTTATGTAGGTGCAAGGGTCAGGCCTGATTGTGTCGGCCTTCTTGAGCCATACCTCGGTCCCCAACAGTTACATCTGAGTTTAATGACATTTTTTTCCTGCCTTGGTTGCTGTTAACTGAGCACATTTCTATTTGTGAATCATCGGATAATGAATTTATATTTAGGAACAGAAAATCATTTCACTTGATAAGTATGCAGCTGTTGGTGTCCCAGAGCCCTGGATACCAGACACAGAGGCTGAACACTCAGTTTCATGGCAGGATTCACTACTCGAAGATGCTCTGGGATCATCAGGCTTCCTGAAGACTCAATTTTCAAAACAACCATTACAATTTTCACGTAGCAGACCAGCAAATCATTTTTTCATTATAAATCCCTTTTGTTGGGAAACAATCTACTCGAATTCTAGGTAGTATGTTCACTTTAATGGTCTTTCTTTTCTACAGAAATCTATTAAAAATAAATCCACAATCTTGGCAGATTTAGCTAAAAGATTAATGTCAGACTTCTTTAAAAAGAAAGTTACTTGGGAAGAATGAGAGAGAGAGAAGGAGGCTTCCCACCAAGCCGGGAGCCTGATGTGGGGCTCAAACCCGAGACTCCGGGATCATGACCTGAGCCAAAGGCAGACACTTAACAACTGAGCCACCCAGACGCCCCTGTTTGCTTAGTTTTGTACATCTCACTAATTCATCTGCACATTTACACTCTAGTGTTTAAAGATTTTATTTTTATTTATTTGAGAGAGAGAGAGAGCGCAGGAGTGGGGGGGAGGGGCAGAGGGAGAGGAAGAAGCAGACTTCCCGCTGTGTGGGGAGCCTGGTGTGGGGCTCCAGCCCCTAGACTCTGAGATCATGACCTGAGCCGAAGACAGATGCTTAACTGACTGAGCCAGCCAGGCGCCCCAACATTCCAGTGTTTAAGCTTCGTTTCAGAAGGTTCAAGCACATGCAGTACTCTAAGTCATCTCATGGGAGACTTCGCCTTCTGACCTCTTCTGGTCTGGACAGCTTTTCTCCTGGGGCATATCACCAGATGCCTCTTCCTCAACCCCAAATTTAGGATTAGAATCCTGTGCTTGGATCCTATATCTCCCTCATCGTTGGTTTAGCTCATTTTTTGGTGGAGCACATTCTCAATAGTATCCTAAAAAAGTATGTGTGTGGGACATAAATTTTACAAAGCCTTGGTTTGAAAGTATCGTTCTTCTTGATTACAAATCATTTTCCCTTGAGGTATGTAATAAGGTATTACCACTGAAGTCTTGCTTTCAATGTTGTTTTTGAAGAATCTAAAGCCACTCTGATTCCTGATCCTTTGTATGAAATCCCCATCTGGAAGTTTCTGGGTACTTCCTTTTGCCCTCATATCTGAAATTCACAATTAAGTGCTGCGTGTATTTTTATTTTTATAGATTATACTGTCCACTCACTGGGCTCTTCTCATCTACAAATCCATCTTGCATAATTCTGGGTGATTTCTCAATCTTTCTACTCTGAGAATTTTTTCTCCTGCTGTTCCTTTTTTCCTCTTATTCAGATGTTACAATTTATAGAAAAAATCTTTGATTTTTGTGCTTTCCCTTTCTCTCTCATTCTCTTCTATCTCCTGTTGAATATTTTATTACTATAATATTCTTATTTCCTGGAGCTTTCTTTTTATTGTTGTTTGCTGATTATTCTATTTATATGAAATCTGTTTTTAGTGCATAGACAGATATCTGCTCTCATCTTTCTGTTAAAATCAGAGCAATTTTTCCTTTTCCTCCAGGCAAAATCTTGGTTTCTCTCAGGTTACTTTTATTTTTCAGTTTGTTTCACTTTCTTATTAGAAGCTTTTCTTAGATGACTTGTGATCTTGAAGTATTCACATTAAAAAAAAACAAAAATTGATTACAATTGCATGCTGATGAGACTTCTCAACTGTGAACCATGACTTTTATTGAATGATGATCTGCTGGACATTTTTGTTTAGGAACTCAAGAACAGAGTTTTTGTCCCACTGGCCTGGTGAGACTGCCCAGTGAAGGCTCTTCCAGTCTCTTGCTGGTGGTAACTCAAATTAGGATAACTTTGAAATGGCATAATAAAGGGACTTTTTACAAAGATATGGGCAGTGTGTAAAGTGTGTAAGGAAATCCCCAGGGAGATGCTAAACCTCTTGTCAGTACTACTTATAGGTCCAAGGGATAAGAAAGGGGGAAGATTGTTTGAGCCAAGAAGGAAAAAGTCCTATTAAGAAGCCAACTTTTGAGGAAATGTGACCTTCAGTGAAGAGAAGTCTTCCCAAGGGAACCTCACAGAGGGGGAGCTTGGAGAATAAATGCCCTTACTTTCTTAACAATTTCCCTTCTCCTGTCAGGACTCTCCGTTGGCCAAATCCAATGGGAAATGAAAGAACAAGGGGGTCCATTAATTGAATCCATATAGATTAACCTCCTAGGACTAAGAAAAGTAGAAAGGACTGGAGAATGCCTCTCGAGGGGCAGTTGACAGATATCTCACTCATCTCTAAGAAATAACCTCAATGTTATGCTGGAGTGAGACATACCAGACACAGGGTTTTTTGTGGAGGAGGGAAATTCTGAGAGTCTAACTGTCCTTAACCTGACTTCCCACCAATACTTCTACTTTGGGTCACATTTTTTCTAACTTTATTGAGGCACACTTGGCAAATAAAAATTGTATATATTTGAAGTTCACATATGTGATATATGTAGGCATTATGAAATGATGACCACAATCAAGTTAATTAACACATCCATCATTCCACCTGTAGTTTTTGTGTGCATGGTAAGAACACTTAGGACCCAATCTCTTAGCAAATTTCAAGTATATAATACAGTAGTATTAACTACAATAAACCCATGAACAACATGAATTTGACTTCATGGGCACATTTATATGTGGATTTTTATAATAGAATGCTATAAATATATCTTCTCTTCTTTATGATTTTCTTAATAACCTTTTCTCTAACTTACTTTATTGTGAAAAGACAGTATATAATACAAATAACATACAAAATATATGTTAACTGACCATTTATGTTATCAGTAAGGCTTCTGGTCAATAGTAGACTATTAGTTAAGTTTCGGGGGAATCAAAGTTATACATGGATTTTCAACTGCAGAGATCAGCACCCCTAACCACTGTTAACTGTCGACATCATTCAAGGGTCACCTGTATAGTCATTATGCTCACATAACATCCTTTGAACTTCTTCAGCTTATAATCGAAAGTTTGTACCCTTTCATAAACATCTCCCACTTCCCCTTACATCCAAACTCCTGGCAACCACCATTCTGCTTCTGTGAGTGACATTTTTAGATTCCACACATAAATGAGATCTTAAAATATTTGTCTTGGTCTGACTTATTTTGTTAAGCATAATGTCCTTCACGTTCATTCATATTGTCACAAATGACAGTGTTTCCTTATTTTTATGGCTGAGTAATAAGCCATTATTCACATATACCAAATTTTCTTTATCTACTTTTTCACTGATGGACACTTAGGTTGTTTCAATATCTTGGCTACTGTAAATAATACTACAATGAACATGGGCATATAGCTATCTCTTTGAACTCCTGATTTCATTTACTTTGGAAATACATTCAAAAGTAAGATTGGTGAATCACATGGTAGTTCTAGTTTAAAAAAAATTTTTTTTTAAGATTTTATTTATTTGACAGAGAGAAACACAGCCAGAGAGGGGACACAAGCAAGGGGAGTGAGAGAGGGAGAAGCAGGCTTCCTGCGGAGCAGGGAGCCTGATGTGGAACTCGATCCTGGGTCTCCAAGATCATGACCTGAGCCGAAGGCAGTCGCTTAACCAACTGAGCCACCCAGGTGCCCCTCTAGTTTAAACTTTTAAGGAATCTTCTTATTGCTTTATATAGTGGCTATACTAATTTACATTACAATCAACAGGGCCTAAGGGTTCCCTTTTCTCCACATCCTCACCACTTGCTATTTCTTGGCTTTTTCATCATAGACATTCTAAAAGGTATGAGAGGATATTGCATTCTGATTTTGATTTATATTCTTTGATTATCAGCAATGTCGAACACATTTTCATATACCTATTGACCATGTGTATGACTCCTTTGGAAAAATGTGTATTCAGCTCCTTGGCCCATTTTTTAATTGGGTCATTTGTTATTTTGATGTTGCATAGTTTGAGTTCTATATATATTCTGGCTTTTAACCCCTTATCAGACCTGTGATTTGCAAATATTTTCTTCCCTTTCATAGATTGTCTTTTCATTATGTTAATGGCTTCTTATGCAGCAGCTTTATAATTTTAATATAGTTACACTTATTTATTTTTTCTTTTGTTGCCTGTGCTATTATATCCACAAACTCATTACCAAGATCAATGTCAAGGAGTTCCTTCCCTGTGTTTTCTCCTAGGAATTTTATGGTTTCATGTTTTATATTTAAGTCTTTAATTCAAGTTAATTTTTTGTATATGGTGCAAGAAAAAGATGCAATTTCATTTTTTACACATAGATTTTCAATTTTCCCAAAACCCTTTATTAAAGAGATTATCCATTCTCCATTTTGTGTTCTTGGCCCCTTCTCCATTACTAGTTGACCATATATGTGTGGGCTTGTCTCTGGGCTCTGTTGCATTGGTTTATGTATCTTTTTTCATTGTTGTTTTCCAGTTCTATTAATATGTGTCTGTTTTTATGCGAGTACCATACTATTTTGATGACTACAGGAAATGTTACACCTCCAGTTTTGCTCATCTTTCTCAAAATTGCTTTGTCAACCCAGTGTCTTTGATGGTTTCATATAATTTCAGGATTCTTTTTTCTATTTCCTCAGAAAATGGCATTGCAATTGAATCTATAGATCACCTTGTACGGTATGGATATTTTAGCAATATTAATTCTTCCAGTTCACGAACACAGTATATCTTTCCATTTATCTGTGTTTTCTTTAATTTCTTTCATTTATGTGTTATAATTCTCAGAGTGAAGTCTTTCACCGCTTGTTCAAATTTATTCCTAAGTATTTTATTCTTTTTGATGATCTTATAACTGGGACTTGTTTTCTTAATTTCTTTTTTGGATACTTTGTTGTTAGTGTATTGAAATACAATTCAGTTTTTCAACTTTATTGAATTCACTTATTCTTAAAGTTTTTTAGTGGAATTTGGGTTTTCTACATCTAAGATCATGTCATCTTCAAACACAGACAATGCAACTTCTTCCTTTCTGATTTGGAAAGGAGTCAAGACCTCCTATCGCACCATCTCGCTGATGTCACTCTTTTGCCACATTTAACCTTACTTCAGGATGTACCTGTTACTACTAGCCACAAAGCCTTTTAGGGGTTTACCGTAGGAATCAGTTTTTCAGACTTCTCAGATAAAATGCCACTCTCTTGTATTCAACATTCCCCAATTTGATGATTATTTCTCTTCATACATCTCTTCCTCCTTGAAACTTTCTTTTTTTTTTAAAGCCTGTAACTATCATTTACTGAGACTTGAGAAAGGATCAGTGGCTAACAGATATGTTCAACCTTCCACATTTTAAAGCAGTTTTTAAGAAATTTTAAAACAGTTGCTGAGTTTGGCAATTGGGAAATTAGTGATTGCTTTAGCAAAAAGAGTTTCAGGAAATGATTGGATGTGTTGGTGGGGAGCAGGGAGAAGAGAAAAGGAGGCCATGTTATAGTGAAGAGAGGAAATTAATGGGCTCTGCAGAAGTGGAGGTGATGAAATAGATTTTTGGAAGGAATTTGAAAAGAAAAGTGACAGTAGAGAGATTAGTGGTGGTTGATGTTAACTAGAAGAAGACAGCAGGCCACAGAAGTTGCTAGTCTGAGGAATTCAGACTTTATCCTGAGGTAAGAAGGTAGCCATGAAAAAGAAAAATACATATGGACCAACATTTATATCAATGATTAATTTATGAGAATGAAATGAGAAGTCACTGAAATCATAAATCCCAGTCTGGCCAGGTTTGACAAAATGACAGAAAAATGCTGTAGATTTATTTTCAAAAAAAAACAACTCTCAACTTTCTGATCTGTATCACACGAGTAGCTCACTATCACCTGGAAATAAAGAGCATTTCAAAAAAAAAAACCCCAAAAAAACCCAAACCAATTTTTTACTATTATTTTAGAAGTTGTAACAAACTGAGAAAGCTTAGTTATGATATCTCTGGTTCCCCCTGATAAGCACTTGGATGTGGTTAGGTGCAGTAGAGTGACTATGTTTCATGACCAAGGGGAAAATTACAAACGAAGAGGCTCCCACGCAACAACCACCGCAGCAAAATAAATAATGCATTTGGGGCTAAGCAATGGGAAAGGATGAATATCTATTTCTAAGATGAGCTGTGCTACAGGAAAAACCTGCCAAATAACTCCCTGCCATTTTTTTCAACCCTATGATTTGATTGGAAAAACCAAGGAAAACTAAATTAAAACTAAAGTTCAGCTTCCCAGGGTCAGTGTGTGGGTCCAGAAAGTTTTCTGGAAAAGATATTTGCATTCATTTACCCTTTTCCTATCTACCAACTAACAATCTAAAAAAGGCAAGTTTCAGCAACTACTTGAAAATATCTTTAACTAGAGCAATACTATCTAGCAATAATAGTATCTAGGTAATGGAGACAGCAGTTCAATTAAAGTTTACTTTAGAATGCATCGGGGACATCTTTATCCTATATTTACTAAACTTTCCTGTCTGTCAATTAGGAAAGTGAGAGAATTATCCAGTTTAAATCATGTTCATTGTTCCCATCTTCAAGAGGTGTTCACAGCCACTACCTACTCCTTTCTTAATCAACTTCATTGGACTTGGTAGTACACAGTCTTGTTTGCAAGCCTAAAGAATGAGCTTTTCGACCAGATTAGGAAATGTCTCATTGCTCTCAGCATGAGCAAACTGCTACACTGCCTGCTCATATGGGGGCTGTGGGCTGAGTCTGTTCCCCAGTACATATGTATGGTTAGAGATGAGGCTCCAGGGAACTGTGAAAACACTTGAGAAAGCTGACCCTTAGCTGCCAACAACTGACTGTCTAGATCACAGCAGGGTGGCCCAACGCCAGGACACCAACAGGACCACTCAAGACTTCACATTCCACAGTCACACTGTCTTTAACTCGAGCTTCCCATTTTCTGAATTTTCTATTTTTCTACAAATCAGTAATTTTGATATTATTCAAGTTCTTTCCTTGTGTCCTCCAAATATCATTAAAGTCAAACATAGTCTATAAAAATAGGGCTAAACGTTCTGCTTTTTTTTCTCAACTATTTATGCTCCCAATTTTACTCTTCCTACAAAATACAAAATATGGGATACATGGTAAGAATGGAAAATACAGTCAGTTTTGCTCTAATGTGACATGTTTCTTAAAACGACCAATACTATCCAAAATTGGGCAGTTAACATTACAGGGCTTATGGGGAAAGGGGTTGGGAGAACAACACTCAGAAACTTTGTCAGTGACACATTTAAAAAGACAGGAACTTAATTAGAACAGTACTACAATACTACATACTGGACAGTGGGAAGAAATGCACCAGTACTACAATAAATACAGTGCTTTATCTTTGAAAGACCAGCAGTTTTCTTGAGGAAGTGGGCATGGCCGGTGTGGCAGTCCTGAGCTCCTGTAAAGGTGAAGGAGGAAGAGCTGAGATAGGAGAGAAGCCCTAACAGCAGGTGTGGATGAGTGTGACTTAGGCTTCACAGTGAACTGACATCCCTGTAGATGTTTCAGGTGGATGTGTTGTATATTCACAATCAGCTGTGCTTGGCTGGTACAATTTTCTTTAACCCATTGCTTCTTGTGGATAAAAATGTGCACAAGCAAACACAAAATTCTCATGTTCCAGTAGTTCCCTAATATCATGTTCCACCCATCACGCTGGAACAAGTTCATGTTTTTGGAACAGGTGTTATAATAGAACTGACTGTAATCTCCTGCAGCCCAGACTCATTCTGGTCTCCCAACTTCCCTTCACCTATGATTCTGCCCACAAGCTTATGACTCATCTGGGTGTCACTGAATCCTCTTTTCTAAATCTGGTGAGAGATGGTGAAGAAGTCAGAACTCCACAGAGTGCAAGAGCAGAGAAAGGCCACATGGGATAATTGTCATCTGGTCACATTTTTTAAGTAAAATGAACCAACTAGCCTCTAACTCCATGAAGGAGAGAGCTGTGTCTTTTCTCTCTTTATCTCCACTAAATTGCACAGGGCTTGATACCTACTGGTGCCCAGCAATGTCTGGAGATCATAGGAGTGTGTGTTACACTTGAATAACAGCTATAACATATCCCCTAATATCTCTAACATTCTGTTTGGGATTCTCTAATGGAAAAACTAGCTTATACAAAGAGAATTGGTAGCAATGTGTTAACACTAAAAACACCTATTGTACACATTATAAACTTTCAAGCACCAGAATATATTCTGCTGTTTTGTAAGATGAAAGTGTCTGTCGACCGACAAATGAATAGATACACACACACACACACACACACACACACACACACACACGATGAAATATTACTCAACCATAAAAAAGAATGAGATCTTGCCATTTGCATCCACATGGTTGTCACTACAGAGTATAAGAGTAAGTGAAATAAATCAGTCAGAGAAAGACAAATGCCATATGATTTCACTCATGTGTATAATTCAAGAAACAAACAAACAAAAAACCAAAGAGGATAAAAAAAGACAAACCAAGAAAGAGACTCTTAGCTATAGAGAACAAACTAATGGTTACCAGAGGAGGTGGGGGATGGATGAAATAAGTAGAAGGGATTAAGGGTACACATACTGTGATGATCACTAAGCAATGTATAGGATTGTCAAATTACTACATTGTACACCTGAAAGTAATGCAGCATTGTATGATAACTACATTGGAAATAAAAAAAAAAAGAAAAGAAAAAACAAAAGAAAAGAAGAGAAAAAAAAGAAAAGGAAAGGAAAGGAAAAGAAGAAAGAGGGAGAAACATAATCCTAAAGACATATGGCGAGTCTTAAGACAGTGTGCTATGTAAGTGACTGACAGACTAAAATGTCAGGTTCAGAAGGCCCTTTATTACTTTTTATTACTTTTTCTGTGGCAGGAATTTATGGCCTGAAGTTTCTACCACCAAAATTTGCAAAAAAATTAAGCTTTTTCTTGTACTGATTTGAATCCTCAATCTTTATCAAATCCTTAAGAATCACAGAGCTATTTAGCTGCTTTGGAAGGCTTTGAGAAGTATGTGGTCACTTCTAAGCTGGAAGAGAAAGCAAACTAGGTAAGCCAAGGAGATTTTCTGGAAAGAATGTTCTGTGGTGTTCTTCATCTGAGGCACTAAATAGAAATTGCACATTCAACGTTTCCTTCAAAAAGACACCTATTTAGTTTGGTGTTTCTAATTCTATCTGATTCTCTGTAGTTAGTCACATTTACTCAGTCTCCTCTGTTTGTTTTTAAAGCTATTTCAAATGGAAAAATTCTTGGAGTCAGCATATTTTTACATGAAAATAAGTTAATTTCAAAATAGTAAATGGCCAAATTTTACATGTTAAGCCCATATGAAATTACAAGATCATAAAATAAAATTGTACGCATTTGGAGAAATGTGTTGATAAATATCTTGGAAAGAGCAAAACTACTGAAAAATTATCATGTCAAAGAAATAAAATCAATAAATTGCAAATCAGAATATATTCCCCTTCTCATTTACCAAATGTAAGACTTATACAAGGGCCATCAAATGCCTTTATAAAAGAAATGACTGAATAAAACAGTTTTTGTACCAAACTCTGGCTTCTAATTAGGATGAAAGAGATATACAACATACCATTCCCCAAAGGGTCAATATTATTTCAATGATCAAACACTTAATGGAGAATAAGAAAGTATAAGCATGATTGAAGAGCCCCTACAAATATTGATCTAGTGTCAGTAAGACCCCGCACTTTGGAAAACTAAGCCACAAATTCTAGTTGTGTTGTATCAGAAAGGACAGGTATTCTGCCTTTGTTACTACCCAGCCTTTAAGCAGGAGAGCATTAATTTAATCATTCGATAGAAGGGATATAAGATTTAATATACCACTGTCTCTTTGCTATGAGGCATACACATGGCATATTGTCTCTGCCTTCCAAAAGCTTATGATCTAAATGGGAAAAAATAAGATTAATAATACAAGAATTAAATATTACAAAAACATCTGTCCAAGAGACACCACAAAGTATTGTTACTTACAAAGTGCATTTTGACAATCTTTACCTTTCTTTTGGAAAGGTGTATATTAAATATAATTATTTTTATTGTTAACTCAATGACAAGCACTACATTATTATGCTTGCACTACAATAAATATTAACTTATTACAATATGAGATGCAGAATGTAGCCAGATTTGGTAACACAAATAATTCGATAAAAGGCAAGTAATCCTTTGTCTCTGAGTCATAAAAACCCTACAAGGGATTCATATTTCTTTTGGCAAGAGGAATTTTCAGAAGGCTTAATAGGGAAGTACAAAATTGATTTTGAATAAAATCAACACATATTTTAATGAAGTGATTAAGTGCCAATCACTGAGAAAATAAATGATTCAGCATTCTTTCAGATTTGCCTAAGAACTTGGTTGTATGTGGCCAACAAGGAAAATTAGTTACAACACGTATAATCAATCACATGGGTTTGATCCCTTCATTCTCAACCCCTGTCTGCTTTTCTCCCAGATATTTTACTTTCGTGATGCCTTTTCCTCCCCGTCAGCATTTCCATTGGCTTCAAAACTTTCTATTCCAGTACTTCTTCAAAACTGCTCTCAAAAATCATTATTGACTTTCATGTTGCTGCCTCCAATGATCAATTCCTAGGCATCATACTTGACCTCTGAGCAGCCTTTATCCTGGTTAATCACACCCTCCTCTTTCATACACTCTCTTTGGTGGGTAACACAGCCACGTGTTTCTTCCCCTACCTAGATGGTCTCTTTGTTAGTTCCTCCTCTTTTCCCTACTTCTGAATGTGGATTAACCAAGAGCTCCATCTTTGACTTCTTTCCTATCTCCATTCACAACCTACATGACCTCATCCATTGCCCGTGGTTCTAAACCCCACCCTTATATCTCCATCTGAGAGTGTCTATCTCCAGTCCAAAATGTTCTCCTGAACTCTAGACTTGAATATCCAACTGCCAACTTGATTCCTTCACTTTGATTTATATGAGGCATCTCAGACCTAAAACATCCCAAACAGAACTCCTGGTCTTCTCCACCTCCCACTCAAATCAGTCTTTACCATTTCTATCAATGGTAACCCCATCCTTCTAGCTTTTCAGGCCAAACACCACTGTTTCCTAATCTATCAAGAAATCAAGAAGGCGCTACTTTTAGAACCTATGTTTAGATTCATCTGGTCACTTGTTGCCACTTTCATGGTTGCCTCTTTCTATCAAATCACCATCAGTTCTCACCTGGATTGTTGCAATCACCCCAAAATAGGTTTCCTTGCTTTATCTTTACTGCCTTGTAATATATTCTCAGAGGAGTGGCCAGAGTATGATACACATAAGTCAGATCATGTCACTCCTCTACTTAAATGTCTCCACATTTCATTCAGAATAAAAGTCAAATCTCAATGACCTTTAAGAGTCTACACATTAGATATCCTGGTTACTCATCTTGCTTCTACCCACCATTCTCTTCCCACCTCACTAGACTGCCATCACACTGGCCTCTTGGCCCCTGCTCGGATTTTACCATCTCAAGGATACCTATCCTGACCATTCTATTTAAAAAAGGAATCTGTTTGCCACGCAACCCCCTGAACCTTTCCTGATGTCTTCTCTTCTATAATACTCATTACTTTCAAGCATACTTTAAAATGCATTATTTCTGTTCATTTTTATTGTCTTTTTCCCTAGGGATTTTTGTCTCTTTTGCTAGTGATATACTAAGACCTAATACAGTGCCCAGCACAGTCTTCACTTCATTGATAGTTAAGAAAAGAATGAGTAATTCAACTATTTCCCAGTGGATCAGATTGAGTACTTTGGAATCATGTTTAATTCCTCACTTTCCCTAAGACCCACCCAATCCATCAGAAAGATCTTGTCATTCCTGTTTTGAAAAATATCTAGGATTTAACCATGTCTCACTCCACTCCCATTGCTCTGGTATGAGGCACCACTGTCCATGGTCAGTATTGGCACAATAACCCTCCACTTGGCTTCCTCACTTTTACCCTTGTTCTTTCTAATTGTCTATATTCATAGAAGAGCCAGAGAGACCTGTAAAATACTTAACCATTTGATGTTGCTCTTCTCAAAATCTTTTAAATGATTCCCATCACACTTAGAATAAAGTCCAAATCCTAACCTGAGTTAGAAAAGCTCTTAAATTGGGCACTATCTATACTCAAAATTTATTGCTTTCCACTTTCTTACTCCACTCCAACAAAAATTGGCTTTCTATATATTCCCAAAGGCAAATTTAGTCCTGAATTAGAACCTTTGTACTTCTTCCTTCTTCCATGTTTCAAATTTTCTCATGGCTCATTTTCTCCTTTCATCGGTGTCTCCCCTGGAATGATGTTAAAGCCTCAAAATCTTCCCTGACCACCCTGCATAAAACAGTCTATTCACTCACTTTCAATAATTCCTTTCTATTCTTGTTTTGTTTCATAATATACAGTACGTACAATAACATTATTCTACAGACATAGACTATCTATTTGTTTATTGACTCTATCCTCTAAACTCCAATCCCCATGAATCAGGGATTTTGTTCTGCCCACTGTTCTATCTCTGATGCCTAGAATAGTTCCTGCACATAGTACATACTCAACAAATATTTACCAAATGAATGAGTGAATGAATTATCAAGAGATCTAACTTTTGAGTCAAATGAAATAACAAAAGGAAATATGTTCCAATCCCTTCACTTTTAATGTTAGTAAGTACTAAACTTCATTCAATAGTTCTGGTCGCCAATATAAAATAGGAGGTTACTTGAAACAATCCATACCATTACTTGGTTTCCAAATTGTAGACAGACACAATATAAGTTTTAGGCCTAAAGATGGCTAAGTCTTTTTTTTTTTTTTAAGATTTTATTTATTTATTTTACAGAGAGAAACACAGTTAGAGAGGGAACACAAGCAAGGGGAGTGAGAGATGGAGAAGCAGGCTTCCCGATGAGCAAGGAGCCTGATGGGGGGCTTGATTCTGGGACTCCAGGATCATGATATGAGCTGAAGGCAGAACCTTAAGGACTGAGCCACCCAAGAGCCCCACGACGGCTAAGTCTTTCTATGAAAATCTGTGACTTCTTTCTAAATGGAATAGCTCTTTTCTGTAAAATTAAAAAGGTTGTTATTCCCATCTATTCAGCTATTACCTCATGTAGAAATTCAACTATGTACATTAATTGCTGAAGCAAGAACAAATAATCCCAGAACAAGGCTTTGCTTGAGATTAGAGTCACAAATCATAATCACTTGGATACAGTCCCATTAGCCAGATGCTAAAACCAAAAAGAATTCTTTTTGAGGTTTCTCCCACTACAAAATTTTACATTATAGTCAATGCTTTGCTGAGTATTTATGGCTAAAGTAGACAGACACACCCCTAAACACTTAGAAAGATTTTTATCTAAAAAAGGTCAATATGTTATTTCCTGTAAATTTATCATCCATCTACCTAAGTCATAGCCAGAAAAAATAGTGATACAGAGAAAAAAATATGAGCAAAAATATGTACTGACATATCAGATGACTGCTACTGTTGGTTTTATCTTGTTTTGGATTTAGGTTTTGTCTATGTTGTAATAAATGTTGATTTCTGATAAAGTTTCATCAAATGTTGTCTTTCTTCCCTCAGGTTTTGTCTAAGTGCTAACCATGTGGAAATAATTACATTGTGCCATTATACATACATGAATTGTTTTATTAGTGGAGCATAGAAACATCTTTGAGAATTGGCTAAAATCTCAGTGATGGTGTATGCAGTAATCCCTGAGCTATTTGCAAAATATTTGAGCAAACAGAGCATTGTTTATTTAGTTCTCGTTAGCTTCCCATGTGCATTCTTGGAATGAGGTTGTAGGTTTTCTGTTTGATTTTAAGGGAGGCCACAACCAGAAAATCATAAGCCTGAACTAGAGAACCTGCATAACCATTCTTTAGAAAAAAATTTTCTGATTCCTCACTTATATATGATGACTTCTCTGACTCCACAGTATCTCCTGACCATCATTGTTTTGCCTGGTCTCACACTTTTTACATATGGGCACTAAACAGTTCTGGAGACAATGGCCTTTGCTGGTCCGGGGATTCAAAAGACTTGAAGGTCATGTGTGCCAGAGTAAAATGATGTTCCCACAGCTGGGCCTAAGAGGTCCCAGGCTTGTTTCTGATTGTTCCCTCCTACATTTTCATTCATAAACAATGACCTCCCAGTCCAAAATGTCAGAGGGAAACATTTTCCCCTCCAGTTCCTGTTTTACTCCTTCTTAACCAAAGGCAATCAGCACTTTCAGTAGCATGAAAATTAAGTGTGGCTGAACCTAAAAAATTTTCTAGTCCATCTCCCTTCCCAAAGCAGGATCACACCTTAATCTCAGGAGAATGGCAGCTTGGTACCAGAAGAGCTTGCTAGCACCTGATGATAGTCTCATTTGACCTCTCCAACATAACTGTTTCACAGTCTGGCCTTCTCTCAACGTATGTTCAACAGGAAAATAATCACAAAATTTTTCATGGAAAACAAATCCTTGAAGCACTTATTTAGCCACAGTACTCTGTTATATTGTCTTCACTCATTCTCATCATATAAAATTAAGATTATTCAGCATGAAAATTGTGCTTGTAAGATAGACTCATTTTTGGGTGGCTCAGTAGGTTAAAGCCTCTGCCTTCGGCTTCAGGTCATGATCCCAGGGTCCTGGGATCGAGGCCCGCATTGGGCTCTCTGCTCAGCAGGGAGCCTGCTTCCTCCTCTCTGCCTGTCTCTCTGCCTACTTGTGATCTCTCTGTCAAGTAAATAAATAAAAATCTTAAAAAAAAAAAAGATAAACTCATTTTTAGTATTTGGGGCCAGCATACTTTGTTAGGTTGTGCCAACTCATATATTTTTCAATTTCGTGTCCTTGAGCAGTTTTTAGTGGAACTGGGTACATAATCAAGATGTTTGAAGCAACAGGAGCACCTGTGTTGCTCGGTAGTTAAGTGCTGCCCTCAGCTCAGGTTATGGTACCAGAATCCTGGGATAGAGCCCCACATCGGGCTCCCTGCTCTGTGGGAAGCCTGCTTCTTTCTCTCTCACTCTCCCTGCTTGTGTTCCCTCTCTGTCTCTGTTAAATAAATAAAATCTTAAAAAAAAAAAAAAGATGTTTGGAGCAGAAGCATCAAAGAAGTTAGGCTACAGGATGGTTTATAGATCAGAGTCTTTGCTTATGAGCTGCCCAATTTACTTCTCAAAAAACAGAGAAAGAGAGAATAAAAATTTATACCAATATCACCAACACTAGTGGGTATTTTCAGCTACCTTGTTTTTAATAATGCAATATTTTGTAATTACAGATACAGATACATAAATAAATTTAAAATTTTTTAACTTAGATATCAAATTACTTTTTAAATTTTGGATCTGTCCTTTTTTGAGGGGGGAAATATAGGGAAAATATAATTAAGTCATTTGATTACAACCTAGGGATAGTTCAAATAATAATATATAATTAATGTCTCCAGGGTTTTAGAAATCACAATACATTAGATTCAATTCATTTAAATTTCAGTTTTCCTTCTTTCTTTGGATCTAATATTCAGTACATGATTAACTTAACCAAGATCTATATTTTCCTCCCCATGTCATAGTTATGCTAAAAATTGGGTACTTGGAAAACTCTACAAGGATTTAAAAAAGGAATAAAAATTAAGAATAGAGCTTTGTCATGGATAGGAAGAATGAACATTGTTAAAATATCTATACTGCCCAGAGCAATCTATACTTTCAATGTCATCCCGATCAAAATTCCGCCAACATTTTTCAAAGTGCTGGAACAAAAAATCCTAAAATTTATATGGAGCCAGAAAAAAGACCCTGAATTGCTAAGGAAATGTTGAAAAAGAAAAACAAAGCTGGGGGTATCACGTTGCCTGATTTCAAGCTTTATTACAAAGCTGTGATCACCAAGACACCATGGTACTGGCACAAAAACAGACACATAGACCAATGGAACAGAGTAGAGAGTCCAGATATGGACCCACAACTCTATGGTCAAATAATCTTCGACAAAGCAGGAAAAAATATCCAGTGGAAAAAAGACAGTCTCTTCAATAAATGGTGCTGGGAAAATTGGGCAGCTATGTATAGAAGAATGAAACTTGACCATTCTCTTATGCCACACATGAAAATAAATTCAAAATGGATGAAAGACCTCAATATGAGGCAGGAACCTATCAAAATCCTAGAGAAGAATATAGGCAGTAACCTCTTTGACATTGGCCACCACAACTTCTTTTAAGACACGTCTCCAGAGGCAAAGGAAACAAAAGAAAAAATGAACTTTTGGGGCTTCACCAAAATAAAAAGCTTCTGCACAGCAAAGAAAACAGTCAACAAAACAAAGAGGCAACCCACAGAATGGGAGAAGATATTGGCAAATGACACTACAAACAAAGGGTCTTGATATCCAAGATCTATAAAGAACTCCTCAGACTCAACAACCAAAAAAAAGATGATCACATCAAAAAATGGGCAGGAGACACGAAGAGGCACTTCTCTGTAGAAGACATACAAATGGCTAACAGACACATGAAAAAATGTGCATCATCATTAGATATCAGGGAAATTCAAATCAAAACCACACTGAGATACCACTTATACCAGTCAGAATGGCCAAAATTAACAAGACAGGAAACAACAAGTTTTGGAGAGGCTTCGGAGAAAGGGGAACCCTCTTACACTGTTGGTGGGAATGTAAACTGGTGCAGCCGCTTTGGAAAACAGTGTGGAGATCCCCTAAAAAATTAAAAATAGAGCTACCCTGTGACCCTACAATTGCACTACTGGGTATTTACCTTATACAGTTGTAGTGAAAAGAAGGGCCATATGTACCCCCAATGTTCATAGCAGCAATGACTACAATCACCAAACTGTGGAAAGAGCCATGGTGCCCTTCAACAGGATAATGGATAAAGAAGATATGGTCCATATATACAATGGAATATTACGCCTCCATCAGAAAGGATGAATACCCAACTTTTGTAGCAACATGGACCAGATTGGAGATTATTCTGAGTGAAATAAGCCAAGCAGAGAAAGTCAAATATCATATGGTTTCACTTTCTTGTGGAGCATAAGGAGTAATATGGAGGACAGTAGGAGAAGGAAAAGAAATGTGAACTGGGATAAATCAGGGAGGGGATGAAACATGAGAGACTTTGGACTCAGAAACAATCTGAGGTTCTTGGAAGGCAGGGGGACGGGGGGATCAGTGAGCCTGGTGGTGGGTACTGAGGGCACAAATTGCATGGAGTACTGGGTGTGGGGCATAAACAATGAATCTTGGAACACTGAAAAAATAAATTAATGTAATTAAAAAAAAAGAATAGAGCTTTGTAACCCTCATGTATACTGAAAACACCATACCATTTAAAGCCTATAAAGTTTGTTTGAAGTAGATTTTCTTCCATTTCAGAAAGGCCTGGTCCTTCTGCCTGGCTTCCCTGTAAGTCCATTGAGTTTAAAACATAATGATTTTATTACATATACCACAGTTTTGGCTCTACTGGATCAGTTTTTCCTGAAAAAAAATATGCCTTTTTAAATATTTGGGTTCAAGTCTTCTTAAATTTATGGAAAATTTTCTTAAATTATAGTTTGAATTTTTAAATTCAAAGACCCTCTCTTTTTTTACCCTGTTCTATTATACAGTATGTTAAATTTACATTATAACTCATTGCAGACTATAATATCTGGGAAGGCCTATTTTGTATGAGACTCTGAGCTATTTTACATGTTGAGCATATATGTTACATATTTATAACCCCATGAGATGGGCATGAATATTCTTATTTTTACAGCTGATGACCAAGGGTCAGAGCTTGTAGGCAGCAGAGTTGGGATTTGAACCATCCTTTTTTCCTTTACACACCACATATTTTCCAATGTATCATCATCACAAACAACAGGTGGACATACACAAATTATAAAATGACATAGAATGGAATATATATATATATATATATATATATATATATATATATCCTTTTATATACTGAGCATTTTAGATGCTCAATTGTCTGAATACAAAGTAACATAAAAAATTTTGAGTGGTCGATCTAAGCATATATTTTTAATGCTGCCATTTGACTATTCCTTTATTATGGACACAGCTATGACAGCATCTGTTTAAGCTAGAAATACCGTTTCAGGGAGAAAAAATGATGTAAAAACAGTGGTTTTCTTAACTACAGAACTGGATGTTTCGGTCAAGTCACAACCATGATACATTCTTATTATAATGTACAAAATTCTCCCAGGGGTTCTATCTATTGACCTTTTGTAATAACTTACTTTGAAAGAGAAAGATGCAACGAGTTCCAGATATATCTGAGTCAGAAAAAATTTTTACATTTATCTAGTTGTCTCCTTATTCCACAGATGATAAAAATTGAGATCCAGAGAGTTGAAGGCAAGTGGAATAGATAGTTCAAGTCTGAGCTGGGGCTTCACTGAGTACTCGAAATAGTCCCAAATAGGAGGAGAGACAGAAGTTAACAGGAGTTTGGTATAATTTAGGACTATTGTCACCTTACAAGATGATTTCCTTTTTCTTTTTTTTTAATTTCCTTTCTTAAATTAATTTTGACCTTCAAGAATGGATTGAATAGAGGAACTACGACTCAGTGTAGTATCTGCCAAACCTTTTGTGGTTATTGTTTTAATAACAGATTTTCAGTGCTTGGAAGACTCTTGCTTTGGCCTTTTAGATAGAAGCAAGCAACGGATGTATGACTAAGCCACCCCACATAGCTCACTAATGGGTGTTCCAGGGATTTGTTCAGACCATTACACTATCCCTTTATTAACGGGCACAACTGGAATATAACACAAGCTCAGACAGAATAAACCGTATTATGACAGTATTCACTGAAGCATTAGAGAATCTGAATGCTCATTATTGAATGAGATTGTAGTTAACAAATCTAATAGTAACAAACCTCAATATTATATAATGACTTCTGTTATTGACTTCCCACATCTTCCCATAGGTAATTGTTTCTCTTTGGTTTAATCTGTACATCGTTCTTTCTGTTTTTAAAGCACTAGTTTACGAATCCTTCTCAGTCCAGTCTAGTATGAAATGAAGTTGCTGCTTCCATGTTTG
Organism: Spilogale gracilis; assembly: GCA_004023965.1. Lineage (NCBI taxonomy): Eukaryota > Metazoa > Chordata > Mammalia > Carnivora > Mephitidae > Spilogale > Spilogale gracilis. The sequence goes on from PITA01007669.1 coordinate 27,116, forward strand.
GAATTTATAATATAAACCACAGACATTTTTCCGTTTCTTTGTGCAAAATTCAGACTTTAAGTACTTGTAGTTTAAAAAGATCATTCTAGGGGCCCCTGGACGGGTCAGTCTGCTGAGCGTCAAACTCTTGATTTTAGCTCAGGTCATGCTCTTCGGATTGTGAGTTCGAGCCCCACAATGGGCTCTGTGCTCATCATGGAGTCTGAGTGTCCCTCTCCCTCTGCTCTGCTCCCATTAGCACAGTCTCTTTCTCAAATAAGTAAATAAATAAAATCTTGAATTAAAAAAAAAGATCAATCTGGCCACCAACTGAAGAATAGATATAAGGGAAGCAGCACTGGAAGATCAGCACATAATCTGCATGAAACTGAGGTGGTTTGGCCCAGGGTGACGGTAAAGTAAAGAAATAAAAATTTGCCAATTTCTTTTCTTTTTTGACGAGGTTGTGTAGAACTCACTGATGCATGGGTGAAGTAGAAAAAATAATCAAGGGTATTATCTAAACCTCTGGCTAGAGCAATTGCTAGATAATAATGTAGTTTTCTATGATAGATAGGACTATAATAAAAATAGGCTTGGTAAAAGGGAAAAACCAAAGATTTCATTTTGGGCACATTAAGTTAAGAATCCTATTATGCCTCTGCAGGAAGATATCAGGTAGGTGGCAGCAACAGAAAAGGAGTCCTAACTGGAAGTAAACTTCGGAGTTTTCAGCTAATATGTGATATTTAAAGCCCAGGGGAGTGGATATAATAAAGATAAAGAATAGAAGAGAGTCCAATATACAGCCCCGATGAACTTCAACATTTGGAGGTTGTGGAAGAAGAGCATCTGGGAACAAGACTCTCATGGAGGACCAGATCAACGTTCCAGAAACAAAAAAATGCTCGACCTTGTTACATTCTGCTGCGAGTTCAAGGATGACATGAAGAAATGAGTGAACCAGCTGGGTGACATAAAATTAATTGGTGACACTGATAAGAACAATTTGGGTGGAGTAGTAGCACAGAATTAATATTGTGAAAGGATAAGTTGTGAAGGAGCGGTGGAGGTAAAATGGGTAGTCAACACTCTTGAAAAAAGTTTTACTGTGACCAGAAACAGAGAATCATGACTTCCAAAATAAGGAAAGGCCTTTCAGTTTGGGTCTAAATTTTACATACTATCCAGTGCAGAAGTCCTTGTTCTTTATGACACTCAGGTATTCTTTAAATTTCTTCCTTGGCTGCAACTAACTGGGGAATTTACCATTTATTCATTTCATTCCTGCCATATACATTAAGTAACAAATCTCCTAATGAATGGGCTTTTGCTGATTTTTCTAAAGCCAATGGGTTGTTTTCTTTTTCCTTTAGTGAGGAATGATAGGTTATTTTTCTATTGTATTAGCTAATAATGCTAATACTAATGAAATCCTATTGCAGCATTATTCTAAGAGTTTGACCTGAATTTATTCACTGAATTCTCACAGCAAAACTAAAAGGACAGGAACAATTATTATTTCCATTGTAAAGATGGAGAAACTAAGGCTTAAATAAGGTTGAGTAGGCTGCCCAAGATCAAAAATTTTTAAGTGGTAAAGCCGCTTATTCCAGAACACTTGTAAAACCAGTAGTTTTTATATCTCTTTTTTAAATAGAGGGATTATTTTTAATACTAAATTAAGTGAAACCCAATATTCATAAAAGAAGGGGAAAAGGCCTGGAGACACCACCTCCTACTTGCCTCCTCTCTCCCCTCCTTCCTCTTCTGAGGCAGCCCTTGATGAGATTTCATGGAAACTCAGAGATAATTGACCTCACATCTGGATTTCACTCACGTAGGCTCTGCTCATGTAATCACGTGGGATATTTTGATTTGTATTTATATAAATCAATTTAGCATGAATTCTTTCTAATCCAAATGTCTTCTTTCTGCATTGTAATTTTCTTTGCCTGTCTTTATTCAAAGTTAGAAGCTTCTCTAAAGGGTTGCCCTCCGGTCTTTTCTACATTCTTAGCACAACTACACTAAAAGAACCTGAAAGCAGATTTCTCAGAATTAGTCATTTGCTTTTCTAATAAGTAGTACTCATAGAAAGCTGCAGGCTTCTCTTTTAAGCAAAGCAGATGCAGGTTTCTCCTCCTCATTGTGTAATTATCATATGGCGTTAACACAATATATCATCGCAGTACCTATTTCAGAATTAGAAAATTCTCTATCAGGATTTTATAAAATACATTTTACTGTCGATAGTTGGGAAGAGTGTAGAAAATTTTTACTGGGAAATTGTTTTTCAGTAAAATGAGTGATTATTAAGAATAGAAATGTATATTAATGCAAGAGTGTAGCAAGTATTGTTTAAAAGTAGAAGGTATGTTAAAACATCTATATCCTTAGTTTGCTAGACTTAGAGATACTCACTGAATGGTGGGAGTTACTTCCCTCTTATAGCTTTTCAGTCAGGCTGCACAGAGGTTATTTGGTGAACTTAAACATTAGAAATGTACACGTTGGAAATTTACCTTCTGGTCACACAACCTGACTGAAGGTGGGGACGAGAATCAATCAGTCTAATAAAGGCAGATTGTACACTGCCTTAAATATCTTGACCGATTCAACAAAAGTTGAAATTTTGTCAAAAGAATTCTGATCTAGGGAGGGAGACAAACCATAAAAGACTCTTAATCTCAGGAAATAAACAGGGTTGCTTGGGGGTCGTGGGGGGGAGGGATGGGGTGGCTGGGTGGTGGACATTGGGGAGGGTATGTGCTATGGTAAGTGCTGTGAATTATGTAAGACTGACAGTTCACAGACTTGTACCCCTGAAACAAATAATACATGTTAATAAAAAGCTGAGCTCTAAAAAAATAAAAAAAAATTCTGATCCTAATTACACACTCAGTTTCATTTGAATATTATATACAGAGCTCTGATAACAGTGAATTCTACCTTAGTACAAAATGAAATAGAAGGGACATATCGATTTGACTGAAAGGCACACTAGTATCTGTAGCAATTTATTTAACCATTTGTCAGGTCAATAAGATTTAATGCAACTAACAAGCCGCCTGTGCCTCAGTCTCGCGAGGGTGAGCATCTTTTCCTTGGGCTGGGCTCACTCAAATGAGCGAAACCAGCCTTGTGTCTGTTAAATTGCACCCTCCTTGCTCATCTTCAGTGTAGCTGATTTCACCTGTTCCGTTGTTTGCCTTTATTGTGAGCAACAATAATGGTGCTGCTTGATGTGAAACTCCCTGATGGCTGCCGTTTCTCCTGGAGGTCAATCTGTGAGAAGCAAAAAAATCCTTCATATGATTTAATGCAGTTTGGGGAGAATGAGCATGTTTCTCTAAGATTTCAGGGAAGATGTCTTGTATTAGGGTAAGAAACTCCAGTACACACCCAAACTCTGTCAGGAAACAGTGGTCAATATGTTTATTAGCTCTCCTCACGCTCTAAGTGTGTACTGCTCTGGTTTTGTTAGCATCTTGGGGAGTGGAGAGGGGCAGGGGTGGGGCTCAGGAAAAGGCCTATCCAGGGGACCATAGGTCAAGGCAATTTAATAAGACAAGTTTTCATCTATTTCTGCAATTCCTTCAGAATCGTTTAAAATACCTTAGATGACTATCAATCTGTTCTTTAGTATTTAAGGAAAGGTGTTTGCTGCCTTTATTTTGTATTTGTTCTACAAATTGAGGTGACATGCTGTCTAAAATAAAACAAAACAGATTTTGAATTTTTATTCAGATCTTTAGTCAAAATGTTGCCTTCCTGCATATGAGGTTTTGTATAATTGGTAATTCCATTTATTCAGGAAAAGGAAACAATTTAGTTATCTCAGACATCAAAACATGAGATCATGGCCAGGATAAATGTGTATACAGTCCTGATTTCAATTATCTGCCAATGGTTCAACACATTACAGACTGTAGAAATGATCCATGAAAAAAAAAAAAAAGAAATGATCCATGATATCTGTCCTTATCATAATTTAACAGCCTCCACAATTACCCAGCAAGATCCTTTGTCCTCATGCAAAAAGTACCTAACTGTGCAGAGACAGTAAATCCCATTCTCCAGGTGACTGGAATATAAGTTCAAGGTCACACTGAAGTGATAAGAATTTAGGAGTGTGCTCATTCTAACCCCAGGACTCTGACTTGAGGAAGCTTCCTGAAAATGCCATGAGTAATAGGGATCTTTCCTGGTCACCAGAGCTAGAGTGATAGGTAGAAATAACCAGGTCTGTACCCAAAGCTCTAAACAAAGACAAATACATTTTCCACTAGTTCTTCACTCATTCAACAAATATCTGTTAAGCATTCGCCAGGTATCAAGTACTATTTGGGACATACTAATTGGTTCTGAAAATCCCAAAGCTTAATTTACAAATGAATTCCAGCAAAAAATAAAAAATATGGCCCTTTCCAGAAAAGAAGTTTATTGATACCCCTGTTAGAGAAGCATACACACATAAACACACACATATCTCTACATACATACACACATACCCAGAAGTGTATTGAGGAGTGAGTGAGGGAAAGAGTCACATGACAAGATGAGAATAATTATACTGTGTGTGGCTTCAAGGATGTGACTACTATGAAAAAAATTATTTTTTTAATTTTTTTGTTCCCCCTTGGATAGATAAGTCCAAAGAGGCATTTTAGACGACTCAACAAAAAGTTATATCTCTATTGTCAAGGTGCTTTTAAGTCTATTTATGAGTCTGTGAGCTGGAACAGTATCTGACAATGTTTCTTTCTCTTCCACCTCAAGATACAGACTCAGAAGAACCCCTTCATGACTTCTGGCCACCACATCAGATCTGTGGCTGCCCATCAGAGAACACAAAGATGATAGAGCTATCCTTCTGAAATGAGGGTATATAAATCGCCCCCAAGAGAGGTCCCAATGCTGACTCTGGGCAGGGGGCGGGGGGTGCGGTGGGGGGGTGGATATTGCAAACCCTGAAGGGGAAAGGAATGTTCCCCAAATATCTCCATTGTGCATTTAGCTGAATGCCTTTTGCTAGATAGGAACTGAATTTGACTTAGACTTTGATTATGGAACTGACCAAAACCCTCTTACACTTTCTCGCATTACAATATGTGGACTTGTCTTTTTTTTCTTTTTTTTCCTTTTTTTCTTTTAATATTTTATGTACTTATTTGAGAGAGAAAAAGAGAGTTTGGGGGAGAGGGTCAGAGGGAGAAGAAGAGAGAGAATTTAAAGACAACTCCCCACTGAGTGTGGAGCCTGATGCAGGGCTCGATCCCAAGACCCTGAGATCATGACTTGAGCCAAAACAAAGAGTCAGATGCTCGACTGGCTGAGCCACCCAGGCACCCTGGACTTTGCAAAAATGAAATGATTTTAATATGACCTTGATGTTCATGTATCATCTTCTCATTTTACATCCCACTTAAGAAGTTCCTCTAAATCACCATTAGGCAGTTGGCAGATTCAGGGAAGATCTTAAAAAAAATAAGTCCCAGGTGACATGAGAAAACTGCCCGCCACCCCTGGTTAAGATTTCTCTGGACCCACATCTGTCCTTCTGACTCCCTGTTGAACTATGGAATCCTCAGGCCGCCTTCATGCTCCTGGTTAAGGGGCTTCTGAACAAACTCCTGTAAGGATGAACATCAGTAGTTGCTTCTTGATACTGTTCTCCATTTGTGTCATCCCAGTGTAGCTAGTGCAACTCCTCACTCCTTTTGCTCACAGTAACCTTGGGCCAAAAGAAATCCTGATGTGAGGGCAGACACCAACGAGCCAGCAAGTTCTCACCCACAGAAATAAGGAAAGCAGTCTTGCTCAGCAGCTTCCTCCTTCTGCTCAGGGCGTTCCCGCTTTGCTGAGAACAAAAATCACTCCAGCCAGGAAATGAGAATGTGGACGTTAGCGCTTGAATTTTCCTTTAGCCGTTCACTAAAAAAATGACTAAGAATTAGTAGATGCACTGATTAAATGGATAAATGCTGGTTTTGCTGACAAGATAAAAAAATATCATTGTAACTTTGCAGGGGTGTTCTTTTGGTTATGAAATTCTTCCCCTCACCGCCACAGAACCTCTCCAGTGAAAGGAGCCTGCCCTACCAGGCTAAATCTTGGATTAATACATCTGACTGCAAATTCTTCTAGAAAATAGCAGATAAATGTGCCATCAGGACAAAGTGTGAAAGAGAAAGAGATTCAAAGTCACCTTGAACATGATGAACAAGTCTTAGAGCCCCGGTCTCTGCTTTAGCTTTTGCCTGCCCTGGGCCCTTGGCAGGACTGGGCAGGGTTATAATTGTGCAGGTGTCTGGCGTTGTGAAGGAATGAACTGAAGTGACAGGAAGCTGCATGCTCACAGCTTAAAGCTCCTGACAAAAACCTGATTTCTTTAGATATTAGGAGATACAAAAATGCATGAGCAAATGCTTCATGATTTGTCTTGAGCATTTAATTGTCACAGTAGAATAACCATAATGCATTTGTTATTTTAGCAATAGACGTCTGTTAAAAACAAACCTTCAAAATGTCATTTGGATTCGAACATTTCACAAAAAGAGTCGTCTCTGGAATCAGAATCTTCTCCACCACCTGATAAATGCTTGATCTGAGCGGGCAAAATAGCACACTAAGTCTCAATGTCCTGATTTGTAAGACAAAATAATAATGGTGCTCACAGAAGGTCATGGCTTTCTGTGTTATGTGAAATAACCTGGGGAAAGAAAAATCCTCAGCACAATGTCTAACACAAAACAGATCCTCAAAAATCTGAGCTCTCTGTGAGAAAAGCAAGAGTGGGCAAATCATATAATCTGGGGGTGGGAAGATTGAGAAAGGAGTCCTACTTTACAAAGATGAACATTAAATATTTAAAATCTGGGTCAAAATCAACTAAGAGGGGACATGACACAATTGTTAAAAGCACACCCCAGAGAAGTGTAGACCAAAAATATGTTGAAGAAATGTGTCAAGATGACAAATCTATGCACTAGAAATATGTAATAGGCTATTAGAGGAAAACTGGAACGCTTTGAGGACCGTTCATATTTATTTCAAGAGAACATTAAGGGAAAAAAAAAAAATGACCCTCTCCTAAACCCTTTTCCAGCACTATTGTTGGAGACAAGAGCTCACGTAATGCATGACAGCAACCTTTTTTTATCCACCGATGAGAATTAGCATGAGACAGAGAGGGTTTTGGTGGAGATAAGTTCCTATGTCGAGACAGCGCTGAACTCATTTATTCCTTAAGTCAATAACTGTTTATTGAGAGCTGTCCACATGCAGGCACAGTGAAAGGCATGAGGGGCTGGAAAAAATAAAAAACACAAAACTGTGAACAAAAGCAAATGTGTCCCACGGGTTTCCACATGTCAGCTATAATGAATAATGATGCAGTGAACATGGGAGGTCACATATGGCTTTGAGATCTTGATTTTAATTCTTCTGGGTAGATATTCAAGAGTGGGACTCCTGGATCATGTTTGCAGGGGCAGGGGCAGGGGAGTGAGGGGAGTTTCTGTTCTAAAGAAATAAAGTTCCAGTTAAGCAAGATGAGTAAGTTCTAGAGATCTGTACAACCATGTGCCTGTAGTTAATAATACTACGCTATGCACTTAAAATTTTGTTAAGAAGCTAGAGCTCATGTTAAGTGAGAAAAAAATATGAAGAATAAAGAGTACCACCAATTAAGATTGATTGTGGTGATCATTTTTTTAAAAAACAAATGTGACTTGCACTTTCCTGGTACTCGTTCCCCAGTGGGGAGAGGCTAGACGTTAATCAAATAGTAGTCCAAGTGGTTGTCTATCACAAACTGGGGCAAAGGTCTAGGAAGGAAAAAAAAGATATGTGGTCCTAAGAGATCATAGGAAAGTAGAAATTCTTGAGGGTGGATTGTATGTAGTGTCTGGAGAAGAAAGATTTGTACTGAAATCTGAAGAATCAATAGCAATTAATTATTTGTAGTTACACAGCAATTAATTAGGTATTGGTGGAATAGGGAAGAAGCAGGGATGTTTTTAGCCTTAGGGAACAGCATGTACAAAAGCCCTGTGGTAGAAGAGAGCATGGTTTGGCTGAAAGGCCCACATGACTAAGGAGCCCGAGCCCGAAAGGAGGGGCGGGGCAGAAAACCATTATCAGTGACAAGCCTGCTTTCTGCTTTAAACTGATACGAAGTGAACAACACTCTCAGCTGCGAACTCGACTATGACCCATTGTCTCAGCATCTGGTGAAATTGTGGATGCCTCCCTTTTGGAGGCAAGCCAGTACTTGGATTCTTTCGATAATCATGAAACAGACGTATCACTAAAATAAGAGGCATTCTCCTTTTATTTCTTACCAATGGCCATGCTGAAAAATACTCTAGAAATACCCATACAGCTAGTATATTGTTTCTGAAGACGGGATTCATCAGCTTTCTAGTCTGGGGGTCCCCAAGCGAGTGTGATTCCCTTGGAGGGCGCACCTGTAAAGTACCCTAATTTCTAGAGGAGGAATATGTTAGAGGGATTTTAAGGACTTTATAGTTATCCCCTTTCATTATGAGCAGCAAGCTATCTCCAGGCAGTGAATTAAGAAAAAATATGGAGAACACTCACAACTGTTAATCTCCACTTCCAGGAGAAACCATTACGGTGGTGTTGGGTTGACTCAAGGTCCATGAAGGAGACTGTCCTGAGTGAACCTATTAAACAGGCGGTTGTAACAATCCACATGAGGGATAATAAGGGCCTAAAAAGGCAATAAGAAGAAGGATGAAGGAAAACAAATAAATTCCAAAAATATAAGTGGCTACATTAACAGGATTGATTTCTGAAAGCATTTTGTGGGGAGAAAGGGAAGAAGGAGGAGCCACAGATAAGTTCCTGTTACTAACAGGAAATTAGTTGGGGGTGGGGAAATGAGATTATTTTTGGGCATTTTAAATCTGAGTGCCTGAAGAATGTACTGTCAGTTTGTACAAAAAGTAACTAGATTTTGTGGCCTAAGACTTAGAATTTCCATCCTGAAAATTTAGGATATCTCAGATTAAAAATAATGGATTTTAGCTTCAGGGGTGACAAAGCACCCAGCAGAAAATATGCAGAATGAGAAGAGCTCGGGGCCAAACAGATGTGGTAAGACAGAAGGAAAATGAGCTCTCTCAGACCACAGAGTTTGGGGAAGATGGAAATGATCAATAACACAAGAAGCACTGAAGGGTTCCAATAAGGTAAGACCTGAAAAAATTCTCCAGTCTTCAACATGTAGTAAGTCTTGGCGGCCTTAGCAAGAATGATTCCGGTAGAGTGGAGGGAGCCAAAGTCAGATCCAAATGGCTGAAGAATGAATAGCAGGTAGCAATGGAGCCCGAGTGTATAGCCTAGAATTCTCAGACTCTTGGATGTCAAGAGAGAATAAGTACTGAATGAATGTTAGGAATGCGTACAGAGCAAGGAGTCTGTAGATGTTTTCAGGCATTTTAAGTAAAAAGTCGAAATGGAGAAATTGAAAAACTCAGGGCCCAAAGTTTCAATTCAGTTACTCTGTCAACTAGATAAAATCACTTACTTCCTTAAGAACAGATTCATTTGTTTTATTTCTGTAATGAAATACATGTCTGGATAGTCTTCTCTTAGGATTGGTCAGTTCTCATTTAGGGAGAACCTGGGGTAGCCATTTAGTGCCTTGACAAGGAAGACTGATTTGCCATGCTTTGAAAATAAATGCTTCTATCCGGTCACAGCAGTGAGAGTGAGCACAGCTCAGGGTGAACTCCTTGAGGCCAGGCTGAGCAAAACCTTTGCCCAAAGCTCCACAAAAGCCACTTCTGAAAGATAATAATGTCCAAGTAACTGTTTCTAAGCGGGGAAAATGCAATTTTCTCCTCTTGGGAGTAGACATTTTTGCCTATTTATTCTTTTTTTCTAATTATGGGTTTCATTACATTTCATCAATTTACAGACTTATCTCCAGTTGAAATGAGTCTGTTGGTCTGCGGTCCAATTTACTATGTCTGGGATTTATCCTGTTTGTTGACCTCTGGCAAAGCTCTGCGAGGACTGGGTCTCCTCCTTTTTACTGAGCCTGGCTTGATGGATTACTTTCACTGAGGGCCCTCCTAAGCATGGACAATGTCCTTTCTCTGGGAGGTTTCTATTTACTTCTGGCCTTGTGGCATTTGTCTAAGGCTGGGTTTTATTCTTTCAGGACCCCTGGACCCCTCCTCTCAATGGGCTCTCAGGGCTACGTGTTGGTTACAGCAGATCCTTTGTCCCCAGGGCTATTTACTTTGAGAGCTTGACAATTTACCAAATGGCCTAGATAAAGTCTCAAAGCTTATAATCTGTTTTGTTTTTTTTTTTTTGTTCAAAGATAAGGGCTGTGTATTTCAGACCTAATATGACTACAGATCAGAATTTTAAATGCACCATCTTGGAAGGGCTTGAAGATGATTTTTAAAGAGAAATTTGCAGAAGTTAATTAAGAATGGGCTGTTGTTGACAGAAAGACAAGGTAATTGGTATGTTCTGGAAGGTTCTGATCACTAAAAATAAGCTGACTTTGGCTTTGAAAAGATACATTAAGGTGAATAAACTTTCAAATATATGTTCTATATATAACTCCATAGCAGTGTCAATGGTCAGTTCATTTGCAGATAATTAGCAACTTTTAGATAATATGCTATAGAAATCACCTTCATTTTTATTCAGCAAATATTTTCTGAGTAAGACCATATGCCAGGCATTGTTTAGGTTTTAGAATTATAGTAAAGACAAATCTCATGGAGCTCACATTTGAGTGGGGGAACACCTGCAACAAAATAGCATGTGTCAAGTGGCGGGAATAGATAAGTATAAAGGGCGAGAGGTTGGTAGAGAGGGAAGTACAGTAAGAAAGACTGAAAAAAACATTTCAGCATAGATGTGAAAGGGGTAAAGAAGCAAGACACGTTGGCATCTGGGAATGGCAGGCAGGCAGACCAGCACAGGTAAAGGAAGGGCACAGGCGAAGTGCCTGGCGTGTCTGAGCAAGAGAATGACTGGGAAGAGGCAGGAAGTGATTTGAGAAGTCAGAAACTGTTGGGTCACACAGGACTTTTCCAGGACATGGTAAGGATTTTGACTTTTGTTCCATATGAGTTGGGAAGCCATTGGAGAGTCTCCTCAGAGTGCTGTCATAATTTAAGGTAGGTAGTTTAGGAGCTAACTCCGTATAATCTGTTGAAAATAGAATTGTAGGGGCACAAGGATAGAAGCTGAAAGAATATTCCAGAGGCTACTGAAATAATCCAAAGATGCTAGAAGGTGCACCAGGGTGATGACAGCAGAGGTGGTAAGACACTGTGGGATTATTTATATGTATATATATAGGATTATATATGTGTATGTATATATATACATATATATAAAAACAGTAATATTCTATCATACATTTATATGATCTGTAACTTGGATGTGAGATGTGAGAGAAAAGGGATGAGTCAAGGATAAATCAAAATTTATGGCCAGAGAAACTAGAAGCATGGTGGAAGGTATCAGGAGGAACAATCTGGGTGTAAGGGGAAATATCTTACACAGGTTCATTTGAAGATCTTTGTTAAACTTCTACATAGAGGCCTCGGGGAGGAAGGGGAGACATCCAGGCTGGAGATAGAAATTTGGGAGTCTTTCCAGATGAGACTGAGAAGAGATCACCTAGAAGGTGACACAGAAAAGAGACAAGGTCTATGGACTAAGGCCCAGGACACCTGAACTTAGGAAGACAAGGAGAAACAACCAGAGAAGGGGACTCAGAAGGACAGCAAAAAAGAAATAAAGAGGCTAAGTAAAGAAAATATTTAAGATGGTATGGTTAGTCTATGGGTTAGTATATGTTATCGAGAGTAAGAGAAACATGGACAAGGAACTGACCTTCAGGTTTAGCCATAAGAAGATCATTAGAAACTTTGTCAAAGCAGTTTTGGTGCAGTAATGAGGACCAAAAGCTATTGGAGTAGGAATAAGTAAAACTAGAATGAGAAAAAAAAGAAAAAATGGATACCGATAATGCATTAGTTGGGGTTCTCCAGAGAAACAGAACTGATAGGATGTGTATGTGCATGTGTGGTGTGTGTGTGTGAGAGAGAGACAGACAGACAGAGACAGAGAGAGACTTAATTTAAAGAATCGGTTCATGCAACTGTGAAGGCTAGCTAATTCAAGTTCTCAGAGCAGGCCGGTAGGCTGGAGATTCAGGGAAGAGTTGATGCTACACCTCAAATCTGAAGGTGGTCTGTTAGCAGAATTCCCTCTCCTTCCTGTGTTTTTCTATTAAGTCCTTCAGCTGATTGAATGAGGCCCATTCACATTATGGAGGATAATCTGCTTTACTCAAAGTCTACTGACTTAAATGTTAATTTCATCTAAAAAAATACCTTCACAGAAACATCTAGAATAATTTTTGATCAAATATAGGCTCAGCCAAGTTGACACAAAATTAATCATAGAGACAGGTCCCAGGTGTACTGTAGTGAAGATAGGATGGAGAAAATTAGGCAGCAGGTGGAGAATATACAGAGTGCAGAAATTACTCTGTAAGAGAAATAATAACATGGAAGCGTAGCAAGAAAAAAGTTGATGATGTAGAAGAGAGAGGAAGTATCGCATGAGAAATGTCCTTGAGCAAGACAGAGGAATGGGTGACCTTTCAAAGAAGCCAGAGAAAGTCCTCCATGTTCCAGGAAAAATTCTGCGTATGAGACCCAGGTGCAGGGAAGTAAGTAAATGTGGTGGTAAAAGCTCATGGAAATTACCTTCGGAATGCTTCTGTATTCTTAGTGAAACAGGAAGCAGTGTCTTGAGCTAAAACTAAGAACAGAGAAGGAATAGAGGCTTGAAAATCCAAAAAGATATAAAATACTTGTTAAGAAGAATGGAGGCTGGATAGACTAAGGAAATGGACTAGGATTTTCAGGTAGAACTCAAGAATCATGGAAAGGTCATTGTCGTGAGTTTAAGGTGTGATCCGTCTGTACAGTTATGTTTTCCTGCAGCCATGTCCTACTGAACCATTGCATGGGCAGGGGTAGAACAGGCTAAGAGCTTAAATAAATCAGACTATGGGGCTTTGCCAGGAAAGTACAATGCAGGGAGAAAGAAGTGAGGGAGTGGAGGGCTCATGTAAGGGAGTGGTCATTATGATAAACTGTGAAACTTAAGCTGGATAAAAAAGCAAGTATGATGATTATGAAGGTGATGAAGGAAGCGAAGAGATGGTAGAATCGATGGGTGTCTTGTTGGGGTCAAGGAATTGTTGTAATCGGGATACTGGAGACAATCACCTGGAAAGCCAGAGGGAGAGGATGGAGGAAAAGATGCTAACTTATGGAGGTTATAGAAGAGTTTCAATTCTAAGGCAATGACCATTTCTAAGATATGTATGGCTAAGGGCAGTATCATTGGAAGAGAGGAGGCAAAATAATTCAAAGGCCAATATATTGAAGAATTCATCTTTGTGCTTATTAAAATCACCATAATTATGATAAGAACACAGTTGGAGAGAGTGGTTGTGAGTCAGGAGCTGAAATCCTCAAAGAATGTGGAAAGTGGCTTGAGGGTTGGTTGGTGACTAATATTAGAAGAGGTAGTAGGTTGGATAGCCTGCTGGCATGGCAGCCACATGGAATGAGGTGGCCCCTCCGCTGCTTTCACATCATTGTAGATAGGGGCAGAGATGGGATCCAGAACCGTGTTGAGAGGTTTTAAGAAGAAAGACCAGGATTTACAAGTGGCAAATGAAGCAAGGAGTTAATGTCCCATTTCTAGATCCCATGTGATGAGAGCTGTGGGAAGGAAAATGGCCACCACCTGAGTGGCAGAGGAAGTGGGAGAGAGAGAGAGAGAGAGTGAGAGAGAGAAAATCTCAAGCAGAATCTTCAATGAGTAGGGAGCCCAGTGCAGGACTCAGTCTCACGACTCTGAGATCATGACCTGAGCCAAAGTTAAGAGTAGGACACTCAACTGACTAAGCCACGCAGGAGCCCCACTTTTGTGCCATTTATACTGAGGAGTAAGAGGTGAGCCTTGGCAGGAGGGGGTGGAGTGTCCATCTCTGTCTCTAGTGACATGGGGGCTAGGGGAGGCTACCTCAACTAACCTGAGCATCTTGAATCCCTTGCTCACTCCTGGTTTGCCTGACAGTGTACATTTTTTCTCTTTTGTCCATAAGCTGGGTCTTGACTTGGACTCAATGCCAAAGACTGCTGTGAACATTCCAGCTAATGGTCAATGTCTGGAACTTTGCCAGAATAAATCTGTCTCTCTCAGCAAAGCCTTTTCTAAGGCTCAGTTCCTGCTGCGTCTTCATTTGTGTTGAGATAAAGTGTCGGAGTCAGGACAGCCTGGAGCCACAGAACTTGCCTGAGTGGGAGGAAATGGGCTCCAATCCTACTTTTGCCACTTGGGGAAGCCCCACACCTCTCTCAGCATGCTTCCTCAGCTCCTGCAGGAAAGTGTGCAGCCAGGAGAATAAACCACCTCACAAATTCTGTAATGGTCCCTGTGCTTAATGTGGCGTGCACATTGAATGACTATTTCTTAAAAGCACTATTCAAGAATGAAGAAACTAGAGGAGTAAGATCACTTTTTTCAATGCTGTGCTCTTCATCAAAAGAAGAATATTAAATGCTTTTGAGACCATCTCACATGGGTAGGCCAGTCTTATGGAATAAACCCAAATCTCCTCTACCCCAGGATCATTAAGAAAGATCCAGAGATTGAGAGAAATCCTCATGGACCTAGAATTAGGGAAAAGTTCACAAATGGCCAGATGTTCTGTTTTTAAAAGCAGCCAGGATTTTGATTTTATGCAAAATCACCTAATTTTTTCAATTTGCAATGAAATTAAAATATTAAAACCACTTTGCAGGTCATTAAAAAAAACACTGATAAGCAGATTTGACCTTCAGACTACCAATGTGCAAACAATATTTTAAGGTTCTACATGGGTGATGATTCCAAAGAGTTCAAGGAGAAACTCAAGTTTAATCAATCTACCCTGAAGATCCTAAAGTCCTCTGATGTCTCCAGCCACAGAGTTATCAAATGATGTAACTCTTGACACATAGTAAATTCTTATGAAATATTTATTGGATGAACAAGCGTACACAGAGTCAAAGAGCTGCAGCAATTATTTTGTCTGATCATTTTCACATGTGTTTTAGCTGCTTTTCTTTAGCCAGGTTTCCTGGGAAACAATCTTTCAAAGCTGGAGATGTGTGTACAGGTGGTACACCACAGAGGTAGTCTCAGGAGTAACACCCATAAGGGAGTGAGGGCAACAGCACCAGGCAGAGGAAGAAGGTGAGCTGTGAGCAACTGCAACAGCCAGGCCCCAGGGAACTCTCTGCTGCGGGCCTGGCCCTTCCTTGATTTCCTGAATTGAGGCTGGGGCTGGGTCTTTATCATTAGAAATGGGCGGCCCCAGGAATGGGTACCTAGAGAGGGACTTAGCTGTGAGTGGTCATCGACTAATACCCATGGCAGCTGAGACAAAGAGTGTTGAGACCCTTAAGGATTAGGCAGTATGCCACGGAGTCCACCATGCTTCTCAGCACTTTGGCGTGTGGAACCATATAGAGGTTCAATATTAAGCAGAGTCAGGTAGAATTACGGTGGTTATGAATGGGACCCAGAACCCACCTCATCTTTGACTTTCCTCTCCTCACTCCCCTCCCCAGGACAGCATTAAGAATGCATATTCATCCTCAGAAGTTACTTGTTTGATCCTCAAGAATTCCTTCATCTGAGATCCTAGAGAAGCCCCTCTGGGGAGACCACTCCCCACCTTTGAACTCTGCTCCCTTTTACTTCTCACCTAAGCTCTCAACTCCCTCCCACCCACACACACACATAAGTCACCTCTTGGGAGGGGAGTCATACTTCCTCAAGGGAACCACTTCAATACCTCATGTCACCTCTTCAGGGAATATTCTGTGAGGGACTGAAATGATCTGAAAATCATGATCAAGGGTTTCTTTCATTGTAAGTGATTCATCCCTGTGGAGACTGTTCAGGTTTTCTTTCTCAGAGAAATCTCCCGAGCCTACTTGGCTTCCTCTTTGAAGAACAATATAATTATAGAAAAGAACAGAGAACACCATGCAGATTAAAATGACAGGTTCCTAGTCCTTATTGAAACCTCGGTGCTGAATTGAACAGCATTCAGATGCCCTTTACTTCACCTTCCAATGTGAGATTTTTTGAGAACTGGAAACTTTTTTCAAATAAGGCATGCTAGCTGACCAAACTCTTTTCTTTCACTTAACCACTTACTTTCCTTGCCTCATGCTAAAAAGCTCATTAAAGTCTTTTATTACCAATTTATTTTCCTCAGAAATGGTCTGTCTTAGCCCCTCCACTGAGTTTCCTTGATATCTTTGTTCAAATAGAGAATAATACATTTGAGTCACAGGTAGGACATTAAAAAAAAATGCTACTGGATGCTCAAAATGGTCCATACCTAACGTCCATCACTTGCAAGCTCTTCCCACAAAATGAAGTCAAATTTGTATTCATGATTGTTTCTCTTTTCTTCTTCCCTGACTATCTTCTCACATCTCTTCACCATTTTCCCTCCACCCACACAACCACACAGACTCAAATAGCTAAGGGCAAGTCTAGGAGTGGAATGCATGCCTCCTTGTCCCAGCAACAGAACACTTTATGCTTATTATCCGTAACAGCACATTTGGCTGGATGCCTATTTCTTCACTCTGCTTACTCAGCTAAAGTATGCAGTCTGGAAAGATTTCAACTTTGAAATTCAAGAAAGTGATTTTAGGACAGTGTTTGAAAATGAAGATACTTTTATTGACACATGCTACAAATCCACAGTTAATATCATTTCCAAGGAACTTGTGCCAGGTTATCTCTTGCACCAAGTGCCAAAATAAGAAAGGATGGCACACACCAGAACAAAAGCACCCCCTCAAACAACCAAGAAGCTGATGTGCCTAACAAGAACAGCAGAAAAGCTGCCATCTTTCCCATCAGATATAACATTTTCTTCTTAGTAATGTGCTTTTCTGAAAAGGAAGGGAATGACTGCTTATTTTCTTAGTTTTGCACATTAAAAATTCTGGAAAATAGCACCCAAAGCCCTTGATTGTTTAAGTGTTTTGTTTTGTTTTTTTAAATCTCAATAACATAGGCTCCCTTCCCCTTATATAATATGTCTCCCTACTGCGGCCGTCATTAGTGCACTTTAGAAGCCCCAAACTCTACTAGCTCTTCAGCTGTTCACGTGAGGGGAGCCTCCATGCTAACTCTTTAGGATGAACTCAACAAACCTCATCTTCAACAACCTCACTCTCTACCTACACAGCTAAGCCTTGTGAAGCCATTATGATGGGAATCATCCAATGAAAAACGAAAGCAACAACTACATGCCACACCAGAATGAAACACTTCTCCATATGCACACAATAGAGCCCTTCTCTGCAAAAGCTAACACTTTTGATTTCATCAATAAATCACTTGTAATCGAGACACTCAAGCTCAGGTTCAAATAGACTGGAAGCGCAGATTCTGGAATTGATAGGGATACACTGTCAGATGGGGATTCACGTTGACAAACAGTATACGTGAAAGGAGGACCCATTACCTCAGGATTGTTAAGCTGGACATTTGATCCAGACATAAAATTAAAGTTGAAAACTCATTAAAAACTTTCCTTTTTCAGCCTCCATACCTTCCACTGCTATCTCTACCAAGAGCTGAAATATATATTCTTAAAAGTTTTTAGCTATCTGTTTAGGCCAATTTGTGTAGATTAACTGGGTGAGGAGAAACATCTCTTTATATTCCATCAACCACATAATCAAATCAACGTTAGAAATACCACAGAAAAATAATGGCTGCTTACCTCAGAGGTCATAGACACATGGCATCTAGAAACACTTGTGGAAATATGTCCGCTCTAATAGTCACCAGGTCTAGCTAAAGGAATCCTAGGTGCTTTTTTGTATTTCCAAAGGGATAATAGTCGATGTCAAGAGATAAGATGGTCTCTTTATTAAATGTGTTAATAATAAACCCAGACTGAGTGGTGTGTACAAACCAAAACATTTTGAAAGACAAAAAAAAAAAAAAAAAAAGGAAGGTTTTTAGAACTAGAGGGATTACCTAGCCCCATCCTTTTTATTTTATGGATGAAGCCACTGAAGACTACAGAAATTAGACAGGGAACATCTACTTCTCCTTCCCTGTATAACCTCAACAGACCGAGAGCCAACAGTCCCATGCTCTACCTACTTCAGCTGAACCTTGAGAAGCTGCCATGACCAGAATCATCCAGTGGAGAGCCAGTGCAGCCATTACACACTGCACCAGAATGAAATGTTCCTCTGGTGTCCTCACGCAAAGTCCAATGTGTTTCTCTATTATGCTGATCCCTTAAGAAGGAATAGCATTCATTTTTTCAGCAAATATCATAAAACATCCTGTCTTGTAAATGACCAATAATGTGGCAGATAGATATTATTAAATTACCAACAAGAGGTTGCTTACTTCCAAGTAAGCTGGTCAGAGAATTCTCATTCCTGTGGTCTGATAGTAATCACTTCTCTCAACAACAGGGGTCATATATCAGTTCAAAGAAAAGTATCAGAAGGCCAGATCCATGCCAGTTTTTTAAAAACAGAGACATTTGTAGAGTGCTCTCTTATTTTTAAAATCCATTGACCAAATATATATTTTATATTTATTAAATAGTTAAATAGCCACTGGAATTTTCATGTCTTTTGGCAATTTATTTTCTTTTGCTTTATAGGTTAACAACAAGGACACCTAAACAAACATCTTGTGACTTTCCTGTTTAAGTGTTTGCCAGATCTATATTATTTAGAAATATGAGGTTTCCAAACAAGGGAAAGAGATTGAAATCACCTCTTCTATCCAGTAAGCTCAGTTTAACGAGAATGGAATCTTGAATTGGTACTTTAGGTGGGAAAATATTTTCTTGCTGATATGACTGCCTAGTCACAATTATTGAATGATGAATAGTCCTTATTTCCATTTAAATGACTTTTCTAGATAATGGAATAGTAAAAAAATGAACTTTGGCTTGTTATAGGCAAAAAAAAAGAATATAAAAAGAATATAAAAATATAAAAATACAATACATTAAGGGATCCAATGACCACCGGCATCTGAAATTATGTCAATGAAATGAAGAAAATAGTGTGAGTCCATCATATTGTCATGGCCCAGCTGGAAATGTAGCATGCAAAACCCAAAAGTGAGATCCAAAGTCCAAGAGGAGCTCCCACTCCAACAGGTAGTGGTAGGACTTGATGGTCTGTCTGGTTACTATCTGGCTACTATCTCATTTTTTTTAAGGTTTAAATGAAGACAAAGCTGTTAATGAAAATGTAGAGGAAAAATATATGGGGAAACCATAAAAACTGAGATTTATAGGCTATAAAAGAGAGTTCAAGGGAAATTAACTTTTGTATATAAAGTCTTTTAACCAGCCTAGTTAATGCCAAGCACAGTTACTATTTCTTCAAAAGATAGATAAGAAAGCTCCAAGCATAACTGCAAAATAAAGAAAAATTAATTTGAAACAGATGTCATAAAATAGCCCCCAAACTCTTAACTTTTTTTTTAATTATTGAAAAATCATGAGCTATTTTTGTATACAATAGCTTACCAGGGAAAAACAGCAAAACTTAAACACTGGGAGATATTTCAAAAAAACAATTACTGTAACCATAGTCCTGAGGGAACTGGAATATTAAGAGAAGATAAACTTTAATGGGCTGAATAGGCTCCAATTAGTCCCTGCAACTTTGGATTTTCCTAAATCCTAAAGAAGAAGAATAGAAAATTATTTTTTCCTATAAACTTGACTCCTACTGCAGAACTAAAGTTCAGATCCATATCTTTTTTAAAGGTTTGAAAGGGGCCATTTTTTTTTCTCCAGGAAAATCCAGTGGCTCACTTCTTGCCTAAATTTTATTCAGCTGCTCCTAATAACTTCTTAATATTGGTTCCATTGCTTAAGACATCTGAGAAGTTTCCAGGAAAAAAAAAAAAAAACAGTAAATGTGCAGATCCTCACTATGAACCAAGAAAAGGAAAATAGAGTACTCATGCCAAATTTGATTTCCCACATGGAAACTCTTTTCATTAAAAAGATCTTTCATTCATTTTTGTAGAGTTGTTTGTTAAAGCTTAAATTAAAAATTACATTGAACAACTGGACAGAGGGATGGGTACATAGATTAGCAATAAATCAAATAGGATAATGGTACAATATAGGCTGTAGAAAAATGGAGGTTCACTATAAACTTTTTTCATTTTACTCTATATTTGAAAAAAAATAACTAAATGTTGGGAGGAAAAAAAGCACAGTTTAAAAGGAATGATCTTTCTGAACTCTACCACCACCACTAAAAAAAAGAAAGAAAAAAGAAAATTAAAAAAAAAAACTTATTTCACCAACTACAAGTCAAACTAAACAGTAAAGAACTTTCTAATGAGTCCATGATGGGTGAGTAGCTCACATTATGGAGTAGACTCAAAAGGTTGGGTTCCAATTAAAGAGGCATCTGGCAGATATTCTAGTTTAGTGAAAAGACCAAATATGTATGAGGATTGAATGTTGTTCATTCAAAAATACCTATCTACAAAGCATATACCCTAGAGACAGATTAGGCTCTCAGAAAGCCTCATGATGTCTGAGACAGAAAGACAGTAGGCAGGTCTAGACACAGCAGGGCCACAAAAGTCTAGGACTTCCCTCATTTCCCTAGTTATCACTATCCCCAAATCCAGTTCTCTTCTCTTTACCCATGATTGGTAAAGTCTCTATTGTTTGAAGGCATCTGGCCAGGACCACAGTTTTCTGTAAGCAACAGGAAAAGGCTGGGAGCTTGTGGGAGCTCAGGTGGGGAGGACAAAGGGCCTTCAGTGGGTACAGGTACACCAATGGCTTGAAGCTCAGGTAGACAAGGAGAAGAAGCACAAGCAAAGTCTTGTGCCTTCTGATCCTAGAGCTGGCTTCTGGCCTCAGATTTTTTCATTAAGCCAGGTGGGGTGACAAGAGCCTTTAGGTATATTTTTTCATAGGGAAAGGCTGAGTCTCATAGTTGTCAATGAATTTCAGATAACCATAAACCTATAGTTCTCAATGTTTTTGACCCCAGGACCTTTTATATACTTGTAAAAAATATTATGATACTTTCAAAAATTATTGAGAACCTCCAAAGTGCTTTTGTGTATGAGGGTTAGGTTATCTATCAGTATTTACAACATTTGAAATTAAAGGGGAGAATTTTAGTACTTATTAGTTTATTTTTTTAATGAAAATAATGAATTCCTTACATGTGAAGGTAAATAATGTATTTTTAATGCGACATATAGTGTCTGGACAACTCTACTGCTATTCACTCTTAAAAAGAGGGAGAGTGAAAAAAGGGAATAACTTAATATAATTATGAACATTGTATGACCTCATGGTTCCATGTTTGGGTCTTGGCACTTCCCTTTCTAATTAGTCCCTACAACACACTTTGAGAATTAATACCATAGAGGCACAGGTTAAGACTGGGTGTTCTACAATACCTGCCATCACGGAAGTTGCCTCCAGACTGGTCATGGTAGTACACAAACACTTTGTAGTAGTAATGAGCTTCAAGGAGAGGCAAGTGACCTACTTACTCTGAATACACTACCAAAATGGCTAAGGTAAATTTGAAACAGTAGGCAAATTATTCTCTGGATTGGAATTCTCCAAAGAGCTTTGCTTTATTCCCCTTCCGAGCCTTTAAAATTGATATTTAAAAATTTAGCAGCTTGGAAACACATTTACAAGTGACTTCCTCATGTTTTCAACCCGGTGATATAAAGAAGTAAATTGATTCCCCAGGGGCTGGAAGCCTGGTCTTTACTACCCAAGGGACATTTAGGCTGCTCCTTCTACTGCACAGGTGTCGCTGAGCCCACACTAACTCCCAGATGTGACAGGAGCCAGGTTTCCTGCTCCTTGGCTCATGCCCTTTCTCTGCGAAGCAAACTCCAATTCGTTCTAAAAGCCAACCAAAATTGGTTTGGGCAATCTTTTAGTACTTCTCATCTAATAACTCAGAAATTCTAAGCCCTATTTTTAAGAAAGAACAAACTGAACCAAGGGGAGGAAATAAATCTCCCAGGATTCCATACAGTTAATTGGCCCAGACAAGAACAATATGAAGGTCATCTTTGATCATCATCATCCACAAACCAGTTGTCTCCTGTGCCTCTGTATGCAAAGTAGTTTACATTTCTGACTCAGTCAAATATGCTGCCTTTCCTGTTAAAACTAGGAGAGCATGTGTTTGTTTTATGTCTTTTTGTATTTCATTAGAACAATGCAGAGTTCTATAACCATGAATGTAATCTGTGTTTAACTCCAAAGTGTTCAAGGCCAAAGGCTGTGCCCTACATGTATTTCTCTGTCATTTCCTCTGTGAATTAACATAGCATACTCTCTCATTAGTGACTCCTGAGGATTACTCCATGTTTTTCCCCTCTTCAGAATTAACTGTTTAATTTCAGCACTAATTTTTCTATCCATTATTTCAGCCAACAAATATTTATTACACATCAATCACATGTGCTAGATGTTGAAGATATCTGGCCTCAGTCTGTCTTTCTTCCAATGTTTTTCACACCTATGGAGAGTTCTGGAAACCTATGTGATCCTGGTCACACTGTTATCTCCTAAATCCAAATCCTCAAAGCCTTGCCACCACTATCTCCTAAAAGACCATCAGGAAGAGCCCCATCCGGTTTCCCACATTCACACTGATGCGCACTTCTTTCTGTACAAGTCTGTCCCCCACTAGCTGCTACCCATCTCTGTCTCTTGAAACTTTTCCCTGGGGCCCTCTGTAACTCACAGCAAAATCAGCCAAATCCTCAGCTCTGCTTGGAGCATTCCTTTCAACCTTTGGTCTGAAACCTGGTCCAGTGAAAACCATTGAACAATGCTTCCTGGAGCCCTCTTAAGTGGCTTCTAGTCAAGACATTTCTATTTCTTCTACATCTAGAGACTCTCTCAGACTAGAGGCGTGGTGGGCATTTTTCTTGCTCATCACTGCCGTTTCCAGACCTTTGTCCCTCTATCCTCTCTACAGCTCCCAAACTCTGTCATCAGAGCACCAGCAAATATTTCTTGAACAGGTACCATGTGTCAGACACCGTCCTGGGCATTAGGGACTTAGCAGTAAATTAGAGTAAAATAGTTCTGCTGTCTGGAGCTTAGTAAAGAGGAAACATACAAAATAAAGTAAATGAAATATACAGTATATTAATATTAGAAGTAGGGAAATAACATATTAGGGTGGGCTGGGAGGTTGATCTTTACTGGATGATCAGAAAAGATCTTACTGAGAAAATGAAATATGAGCAAAGACCTAAAGGAGGTGAAGAAGGAAATAATGCTAACATCAGAAAATAACATTCCAGGCAGAGGGAATGGAAAGAACAAAGACCTTAAAGCAAAAGTGTGCCTGGTGTGTTCAAGAAGCTGCAAAGATACCCAGGCAATTTATCTGTTCACCTTCTTGTTACAATCATCTGTCACCTCTTGGTCAAACCCTTCATTCTTTAAAGATTTAACTCCTTACTCAATACTACTGTCTTCGATGTTAATATCCCATGTAGGTGCTCTTTCAATACCCTGGCTCTCAACTCCCTGACCCCCTTTTCTCTTACCTTCATCTTCGCTCAAGTGGTCATTCCCATAGTCACACCCTAGATTATGTCATTCCCAGTAACCCAAGCCTTCCAATATTTCAACTTGAAGCATCACACTTTCTTTTGCTTGTTTGTTTTAAAAGACTTATTTATTTTAGAGAAAGGGAGAGTGTGTGTGTGTTAGAGTCGGGGGAGGGGCAGAGGGAGAGAATCTTCAGACATCCTCCTAGTGTGGAGTCCAATGCAGGGCTAGATCTCATGACACGAGATCATGACCTGAGCGAAAAACCAAGAGTTGGACGCTCAACAGACTGAGTCACCCAAACACCCCCAAAGTATCATACTTTCTGACCCCACTTTATTTCCTCAGTTATCTGACTTCAACAATTTTTCAAGCCCAACAGGTCATACAATCCAGTGACACTTGTACCTTTTCGCTGCATCCAAGCCTTGTGCTTATGGTCCATTATTATAACCCTTGCATATAGCTCAGTGACTTTGTTCTTTTTTCCTGAATTTTAATTCCTCAGCAAAACCCCAATCCCGGTTAAACCTAATTCTCTGCTTAATCCATGTCTCCTGCACCCACTGGTGAAAAAAAACATAAAACAGTATTGACTGGTCTCAAGTCAAAGTCATAACCACTAGTTTCAAGTAGGTTTTGGTGCTGCCAAAAACTCACCCCTTTCCAACCAATACCCCAACTCAGATGACCAAGGACGTGATTTCCCATCACCATAGCTAATGTGTGACTGCTCCAGAGCTTCATATAAACAATTAACTTAGCATGTACTCTTTTTTACCAGACTTTTTTCCACCCAGCGTACTTCTTTGAGATCCATGCATGATACCATATTCCTTTTAATTGTTAAGTAGAATTTATCTGTTAGTGGACATTTAGGTTGTTTCTAGTTTGGGGCTATTAAGAATCAAATAGAGGGGCGCCTGGGTGGCTCGGTTGGTTAAGCGACTGCCTTCGGCTCAGGTCATGATCCCGGAGACGGGGGATCGAGTCCCACATCGGGCTCCCTGCTAGGCGGGAAGCCTGCTTCTCCCTCTCTCACTCCCCCTGCTTGTGTTCCCTCTCTGGCTGTGTTTCTCTCTGTCAAATAAATAAAATCTTAAAAAAAAAAAAAAAAAGAATCAAATAGATTTACCCAGAGTTCACCTTTGCTCACATCATTCTTCCTACCATAGGATTTGCCTGACCTTTTTTCCTCTCTCTCATGCAAGAATCCAATTACATGAGTACTGTCCAAAGCACAGAAAGTCAAAAGCTTTTATCCTCCTGTTTAGAAAACAGTTTCAAACTATTCACATATTTCAATAAAAATTTTATAGTCACTACCAGGTTAGAGCATAGGTGCACATTCTCTTAGAAATCCAGGCTTATCACAACTCCTACCGATAGGTGATGTGGTAAGTATATGGACAAGCACAAAAGAGCATTCAGCAAGATAAGGAAGAGCTCACTAAATATTTTAAATCGCCTTCTGGTGTGTCATTTCCAGGACAGCCCCAGCTATACCATAATAATGTGAGTAACCTAATGCTAAGCATATTAGATCTTCTTTGGCACCCAAGCTCTGAAGCTCCCCTCTCTCCCAGCTCCCCATTTGGCCGCCATCCAAAGTCCAGCATCCTAGTTCTTATGCTGCCAGAAAGGAAAGATTTAAGAGCCTAACACAACACACAGCCAGTCAGCACCAAGTCGCCTTGACTTAAAATTTTTTTTAAGAAAAAAAAGAATAAGGCAGAAATAAATACTCTTGTAAAAATCTTTTTCCACATATATATTTCACATCTCTTGAGAAATTACCCTGGAGAACTGACAGGTCATAGGGTAGATGTTTATTTAACTTTCTAAGAAACAAACTCTTTCCAAAGTGGTTGTATCATTTTAGAATCCCCTAGCAATATATGAGAATTCCAATTGATTTACATGTTCTCCTATATTTTAGCCAGAAGCAAAAACCAATATTTCTTAGTGATGGATTAAAATTCAATGTAAGGCAGATGATATACAATTTACTCCTTGTAGCCTCATAAAATGACCAAGTGTGCCTCAGTAACAACAGCCATTTCCTCAAAGAGAAAAATGACATCTGGTACTCTTTCAAGAAAAATAAAAAGGAATAAGTGCTGCCTTGCATTCTAGTAATTGAAAAATAGCTTCACTACTGCTGCTGACACTGGAAATTCCGTATCATCTATCTAAAACAGACACGTCTATTGTTATGTATTAAAATAGCATTTACTATAAATGGAGGCAGTAACTGTAATCAAACTTTCATAAAGATTTTTGGTCAGTGAACTGAAAATAACCACGGATGTACAATGAATGGGCTAGACTCTAAAGCTTTATGATCCATTTTGGTCAAAGTTCTGCTTTCTTAGCTTACATTAGCATCATAGATTTTAATATAAACGCAGTACTGGTATCAGTCTATTGATAGGCTTTACAAAGAGTTCTGAATACTTTACAGTTGAGAATTTTCCAAGAGAGTGTTATCTGTAGTAATTTATCTCTTCTACAACGAAGTACTCCCATCCCCAAGGTAAATAGAGCTACAAAGTACTGGTTTTCCCTGTGAATCAGAACATTAGATAGGAACGTAAAGGAATTTTAAAATACTGTGAGTCTGAGAGTCTGCTTCCTTGTCCTGGAGTGTCCAGGGCCAGTCAATCATGTGGTCCCACTCAGCCAGGAAAAACAGAATGTTTCTATCATTGCCATAGATAAAGACTTCTTTCCCTGACACATGTGTACTTTGTGAATTATTCTCCAATTACTTTTGTGAATTTTTTTGAAGAAAGTTTAGTTTTATTAGGAAATAAATTTTATGAATTCTAGGGATATTGATCTTCTAAAAATTGATGACAGATAGAACTACTGTTCCCAAAATATCATTATTTTACATGAAAATTCTATGTCTTGTCTGTGATCCAAAAAGAGAAAACAGGTGTGCCTGGGTGGCTCAGTCATCAAGCGTCTGCCTTCGGCTCAGGTCATGATCCCTCTGTCCTGGGGTTGAGCCTCGCATCAGACTCTCTGCTCCACGGGAAGCCTGCTTCTCCCTCTCTCACTCCCCCTGCTCGTGTTCCCTCTCTAGCTGTGTTCTCTCTGTCAAATAAACAAATAAAATCTTTTGAAAGAAAGAAAGAAAGAAAGAAAGAAAGAAAGAAAGAAAGAAAGAAAGAAAGAAAGAAAGAGAGAAAAGGAAAGCAAATTGAAAAAAAAATCACTTAGTTTTGTTGCTTATAGACCTGGTATCCTTCGTCCTAATTACCCATCACTCACTTTGCCACCCCAATGCAAACACACATACAATTTTTCTCAGCACCCTGATGTGGCAGGTACTTGTTGGTCAGTACTGACACCGGTACCTAGGTGAGGAACCCCTGAATGGGAAGTTAGGTCTTCCCTTTGGTCTCCTTGACCATATGCTTGGGTCACACAGAGGACCACACTCCTCTTCAAAGTGCTTAGCAACAAAGAAATAGTATGAATATTGATGATTGGTCTGGATTTTTTCCCAACCAAAGATCAGCTATATCTAAATAAAGGCTGTTGTCCAGAAAGTGCCATCACAGGAGGCCTTGCTTCTGCCATGTAAACATTTTTGAAACTTCCCCCTGGAAAGCTTTTAAAGCCTTTGGTGTCACATTTTTATCAACAGCAGCCATGGTAGAGCACAACTTTCCATGAGCAGTGAATTTGACTTTTGAGAACACATACAGCAGAAAAAGGGTCACGTACTGAGGGAAATGCCTTGACAGAACACTTGTGGGTGGACAGAAGATGATACTGTGTGGTCTAGCACAGTAGAATTAAAGTTAAATATAACATGATATAATCTACAGCAAAGTTCCACTTTACCATTAGCGAAACACTTGGATATGTGCTCTTCGATTCTATTTTGTTTTCTTAACATTTTCTTAAAATGCTTGTTCAGGGGTGCCTGGGTGGCTCAGTCATTAAAACGTCTACCTTTGGCTCAAGTCATGATCCTGGAGTTTCAGGATCGAGCCCCGCATTGGGCTCCCTGCTCAGCAAGAAGCCTGCTTCTCTCTCTCTCACTCCTGCTTGTGTTCCCTCTCTCGCTGTGTTTCTCTCTGTCAAATAAATAAATCTTTAAAAAAAAAAAAACTACAAAAAAAAAAAAACCACGCTTGTTCAACTTATGTAATGGATTTCTCAGCTATGGTCACAACCTGCAAGTTGAAAAGCACCTTTTTAGAAGGAATCAGTAAAACACAGAGAATGCCAGTCTTTGAATTAAAAAAAAAAATTAATAGGAATTTAGAGAGGCAAGAGGAAAGTGGGGGGAAATGAGAGAAAAGATATAGGTCTGAGGAACATGGTGACATGTTGGAAGCTACAGAAACCAGGCAGGGAGAAATTCTTGGTGACAAAATGCACAGAGACTTCTGAGATGAAGGCCACTAATCTATCTTAGTGTGTGTAGAAACAGCAACATCAGATAAATAAAACCAACCTCATTGCTATAAAAAGTCATTAAAATCGTGCTGCTTATTATACTTTTGTATTTATTGTAGTTTGGAGAAATGGAATCAAAGTGGTATGTGCATTAGGCTGAACAAAAAGAACATGCAAAATATGGCATGATCATTCAGGGCTGAAATAGTTTAAGGAAGTAAAGCTCAGACCCAGTAGACATCATATAAAATAACTTCCTCCTTCCTCCTCTTCAAAAAACCAAACAAAACCAAAACAAACAAACAAAAAAGACTCAGAGATATTTCAAGGACACTGGATGTCTAAGGACTCGGGAAGTGGAGACAAATCTATTTTCTTGAGCCTAAAAGGTTAGGATGATGGCAAATAGCATCTAGGTTGCATGCCCACAGTTTTGTTCAGAGCCAAGTCAGGTGATTGGGGTAAGTTATCAAGCTGGTTATTTCTATTTGGAGGAAAACATTTCATAGGAAGCACACTGTCTATTGAGCTCTGTCAAAAGGAAAGCATCAAATACGGGGACTTAGGTTACTCTCTTTGTTTTGCACACACCTTCTTGAATACTTCAGAGCTTGATGCCTGGTCTGCCCTTGTGAAGACAAATTCTGCAAAGCGAAGTCTTCAAGCTTAAAAAAACAAAACAAAACAACCTTGTCTTGACTTATTTTAACATATGTGCTTTCTTAGGTGTCAGATGTTTGGCTTGATATTTGGTTTCTTAATCAGAATAGAAAGAATCTGTTATAGTCAGTATTTATTCTTGCCCACTCTGGCCCCTGTGCTAGTTTAACCATCCCCCCATACAGTCATCAAATTTCTAAATCAATCTTGACCAAAGATTGAGTGGTTCATTCAGCTGAGTGGCCAACTCTTGATTTCGGCTTAGGTCATGATCTCAGGGTCCTGGAATTGAGTCCTGCGTTGGGTTCCATGCTGGGCAGGGAGTCTGTTTGTGCCTCTGCCCCTCCCCCTACATGTGCTCATGCTCTCTTTCTCTCAAATAAATAAATAAAATATTTTTTTAAACTTGGTATCTCATTCTCAGAGATTACTGGAATAATACTATGCAATAGAACATGACAATTATTTTTCTTTTTTTAAAAATATTTTATTTATTTATTTGACAGAGAGAAACACAGCAAGAGAGGGAACACAAGCCTTCCTGCTGAGCAGGGAGCCCCATGCAGGGCTCATTCCTGTGTCTCTGGGATCATGACCTGAGCCGAAGGCAGTCGCTTAACCAACTGAGCCACCCAGGCGCTCCCGGACATGACAATTATTTTTCAACCATATTACCAACTCACAAAGACACAGAAAAACATATTAATAGGTGAAATGTTTCAGAATCACTGCTCTTTCTTCAGATAGGCAGGCATTTGTAGTACCCTTTTTCTTGGAAACAGAAGTTTCTCACCAATTGTTTAATGAGACAATCATTCTGTTTTGGTTGAATGTGGAGTTTTGAATTCTAGCTTTTTTAATTCAGTAAGGAAAAGGAGCATCACTGATACTGTAAAATTTCTTTGCTGAATCGAGAAAAAAGTTAAACCACATATGTAATGATAAAATGTATGCTGCTTTCAAAAAATTCCTTACCAAACTAAAGAAGCAAATTACTATCAATCTCACTTTAATTTTTGTCCAAAACAGCATAATAGTTCTCAAATATATACTTTTTGGAGCTTCTGCTACTTGAATTTACTGAGGCTACTCACTGCACTGGATTTGGTTCGGTGGCAGCAGTAGAAGTAAGGGCAAAGAATCATTCAAGAAATGACAGCTGCAGAATCTTTTTTGCTAATTTGACTACAATTCATCTACCGGAGCCACCTTATGCTGCTAATATGGGTGCTGGTAACTTTGTCCCGGGGAAATTAGTCTAAGTAATTTTAAACATTATTTCTGAATTTCAAGAATAAGTGACTGATTCTTGTATGAATATAAGTTGACCTTTGGGAATTCTACAGAAGCCTAAATAAATCATGGATTGAGGATTTGTTTGTTCTCCCTGCTTTCCTCTTTAAGGAAATTTTGCAGCTCAGAAAAGCTGACCTGAAAGAAAAGAAAAAGCAGGAGAAAGTAGCACGAGTAGAAGAATTTGCACACATACACACACACACACACACACACACACACACACTCTCTCTCTCTCTCTCTCTCTCTCTCTCACTCCGCCCTCTCTCCCGTATAAAGGAGTCTCTATTAGGATTTCTTCACTGCTGCCAGGCTATGCAAGGGAATGAATGCTCCTTCCTCTATTCAAATAAAATATTACAAAATACAGGTTAAAATTACTATACAGAGACATTTTTCATGTTTCAAATGTTATGGCTGGCTGCTCAGAAAGTTCCCACAAGGTTATATTTTCCTTGATGAATTCATACACCCCAGGGTCTGGTATCAAACTTGAAGGTTAAGAAAGCTGATTTTACTGAATACATTGGAATTAGCTCTGTCACCCCTTAGAGACAAACTTGCCTTAATCAAGTTCACAGAGACCAAATGCCTATTTATTATTATATAATGAGAAGTGAACATATGGGAAACCAAGTTATTAGAGGGTTTCATGGAGAGCATGGAAGCAGAACACAGGAGTGAGATGATCTTAAAAGGCATCTCCCAGTGAAAGGTGCTTCAAAATCCTCTCACCAGCCACAGGAATAGCTCTGCCAGTGAAGCCATAACGTCAGTCTTTTACAACTGAAGGCTCCTTTTCCCTGGGAGGTATTTGGTCGCCATAGCATGGACCTGGGGGTGCGGCCCTTTTTGTCTCAGCTTTCATTATTGACCAACCTCTGTTGGCTCATACATTTATGGATAATATCTTGGTTTCCATTCATTCATAACCACAGCAAATAAGCCTATGTGTGCATGTTTTCCACGTGTCCACAGCAGCAATTATGTCAGTCAATAAATTCCCTGATAATTAATGAACATCTACTATTGTGCCCGCCTGGGCTGAATGATGTATACATGAGAGGTA
Source organism: Spilogale gracilis (assembly GCA_004023965.1). Taxonomy (NCBI): domain Eukaryota; kingdom Metazoa; phylum Chordata; class Mammalia; order Carnivora; family Mephitidae; genus Spilogale; species Spilogale gracilis. The sequence continues at coordinate 58,270 of PITA01007669.1, forward strand.
GTAGATATAACCCAGCCCCCAAATGCTGTTATCTGTGGAGGGAAAAATACTACATGTAAATAAATTTCCATAAATGGCAGTTATAAAACTATAAAGCAACAGGAGTTTCAAGTATAGAGGAAGTACCCTTGAGTTAAAGTAGGAGTGGCTTTCTGAAGAAAGTGAGACAGAGCTACATTTTGAAGGGGGAGTAGAAAAAAATAATAGTAACTGATTTCCCAGTATGGAAAAGTAACATAAATAAAGGAAAAAATATGGAAATTAGGCCAAATTCTAGATAGTATTAGAACATAGTAGGCACTCAAAAATTCATAAATAAATGTAGTGAAGGGTGCACAGTTGGGCCACCAGGAGAAATAAGATTTACTTAGTAGCACAGGAAAACACAGACTGTCTTGAAAGCCACAAAGAGTAATAAATACAGACTTGATATCTCATTAGAAATACAAAAAATACTGGAGATTTACCTAGGATAATAATTGTCTAAGTTCCTTTCTTTTCTTTCACAATTAGAGGAAAATGTGTCTATTGTGTCATAATTCCTTCTGTAAAAGTTCTACTCGAAACACACAGTGCTTGGAGCAGGTGGGTGGTTCTGTTGGTTGAGCATCCGACTCTTGGTTCTGGCCCAGGGCATGATCGCAGGCTTGTGGGATGGAGCCAGGTATTGGGCTCCACGCTCAGCAGGAGTTCTGCTTCAGATTTCCTTCACCCCACTCCTACACTCTCTCTCTCTAATAATTAAATAAATCTTAAAAAAAAAAACCCACAGGGTTTAGTATAAAATGTCTAGAAAAATTATATGTAATGACCCAAGAAGATAGTTTTATATAGTAACTATTTACCCATTGCATTCTCTACAGTTCTTTTGAAATCTGAGAGCTTCTTCCAACTTTAAATCATGAGGGGGGGAAACCCACTTATTCTCAATTTCCTCCTTTCTCTCTCCCTGCCCTCTACGTTCCTTACCCATTTACCCATTTGATAAATATTTAGTACTTATTATCTATCAGGCATGTACGGAGAACACAGTACACACTGATGAAAACCACTGACACAATGCCCACTTCGTGGAGAAAATGGGCAGGAAGAGGTAAGTGAATGAGGCATACTCACAGCAAAACCTCCAGGATGCTGTGTGATAAAGGAACAATATGAAGTGGTAAAGAATAACAAGAGGGAAAACATTCAAACGCAGGGGCCTCAGGGGGCTTCTTTGAAAGAGAGAGACATTGAAGCCAAGACCTGCAAGATGTCCAGGAGCCAGCTGTGTGCATGTGCTCATCTTGGGAGGGGGGCGTAGGGGGAGAGTTTGTGTGCGAGCATGTGTGTGGGTATGTGTGTGGGTATACACGTGTGTGTGTGAGCATGCTGGTGCTGGCAGGGAGTGGTGGTGAGAGCCTTGTGTTCCAGGAAGAAGGAGCAGCATATGGGAAAACCTTGAGAGAGAAGGGTCCTCAGCCTGTTTGAAGACCCCAAAAGGAGAGCAGTTTTCCTGGAGTATGTTGGGTGAGAGGTTGGGGCTGCAGGAACAGATGAGCTGGTATGGAAGTTTCCACAGGCTGGGTTTGGAGTTCAGTCAAAGAGTGAGCAGCAGCATGACAGATTTATGTTTTCAAATATCACCCTGATTTCCAGGTGGAGATGAGGTTTGAAGGACGCAAAATGGAAGCGTAGGAGATGTTGGTATCACTAATGCAGTAGCCCTGCTGTGTGCTGAGAGTAGCTTAGCCTGGGATGAGTAGTTAGAGGGAAATGGGAGGATTTCAGAACCATCTGGAGGTAAAGCAGATGAGACTTACTTCTGGTCTGGAGTTTAGGAGGGAAGGAAAGGTGAACACAAGAATGTCTGTTTACCTCTCTCTTCATCTTCCACATGTATATCCCACAGTCTGTTAATGAATTTTCTGATAGAATACAATTCATAGTGTCATCTTCCTGCCTCAAGTTAAAGGAAGGCTTAGTAGCAATAAAACTCAAACTAATAAACAGTCTGATTTTAGGCAGTGTTATAAACCAGAAGTAGAAATAACTAAAATATAATTTTCAAATAACACTTTTAATTGTATAAGAAAGAAAGGCAGGAGATAATGGCATGCCACACATTTGTCATCAAACCAGAAACCATTATCTTTCATAAGGACTCTGCTAGAAAGCCAACAACTAAAGTTACAACCTCCACCCACTGGTGATTTAACTCACACAAGAGGGATTTAATCATATGAACCAATGTTATGTCAAGGAAAGTCCCCACACATCCCTCCCATAAGATGGAAGTTTCGTTGTTGTATCCCATAATGCATCTGTCTCTGAGGCGAGCCTCCCCAACACAACACCCGAGTCATGGTCCTCTCTCTATTCCACACCACAGGTAGCCTCTAAGGAGAGATCTTTTCCTTCTCCAAGTGACAGGACACGGTACAAAGTGATTATGAGAAAGCCCCACCTTGGAATACATAGACTCTTTATGTGTGGAACTAGAACAGAATTGTAAAAATATTCTCTCAAAACCACCTCTAAAAATGGGCTTATCTCCCTTGTTGATTATGGAAGTTGAAAAATTCAGTCCTTAGATTCCTTCATCTCCTGAGTTTTTGCCATAACACAGTCAATACCAGCAGGGCTTGTTCATTCTCAAGTCTGATCATTAAGCTAGAAGTGACTTAAAAGAAATAATTGTGCACAGGAGATTTGTTCCTTTCAAGCAGTAGAACATGGAGCGCCATTAATGTCTTGTATTCTAAATCATAACTGTAGCCAAAATAGACACTGATCCAAGCACAGAAATCCTTCTCTGAATTAGAAGGGTCTGCCCTATGCAATTTGATTCACAAATGTTAGTACATAAGACAAGTAACACTCTGGTTTTTTATTGTTTTTGTTGCTTTTCTCCCATTTTTAGCAACCACTGGGAGGCTGGATACCTTTAGATAGTCCCTGAGTTCCACAACAAATATATCTTAAAGATCTATCTTTCTTTCAGGAGCAGAGTCTGTCTGGGAGAAGAATGTCAGAAATTCAGAATGTTTAGATAGCACATCTAGGTCAAGTCTACATAAAGCAAACAGAGAACATGGTAGTAATGTCCCAGGGTTGCCTGGAGTTGTATCTTGGCCAGACTTCTGTTTTAAACTGGGTCTCCAGCTAGGCATAGAGCAGGAAAAGGACTGTGTAGGAATTGAATGGTGTCCCCCCAAAATTCATATGTCCAAGTCCTAACCTCCAGTACCTCAGATGTGACCTTATTTGAAAACAGGGTCAGTGTGGATGTAATTGGTTAAGATGAGACCATCATGAAGTGGGATGGGCTCCTTTTCCAATATAACCAGGGTCATTACAAAAGACATGCACTCAGGGAGGTCGCATGTGAAGATCAGAGTTATGTTGCCCAAGCCAAGAAACTACCAGAAGTGAGGAGGGAAGCCTGGAAACAGACCCTTCCCTCAAGTCTTCAGAAGAGACATGTGGTTCTTCATCCTGGGAAACTAATTCAAGGACCTTGCAAGCACTGCCACAGCACTCAACCTTCCTTATGAACTGCTATATTCATTAAAAGATCCATTTCTTTCAAAAACTATACCTTTTGTTTACCAACTCAGAACCTTTCTGCCTCACTCAGGGCTTCTCCATCCTGGATGCATGTTAAAAACTCCCAGGTGAGACCCAGCTTCTGCCAGGGCAGAAATCACTGTACATCTTCCTATGGGCCCACATATTCAACTGCATTCTTATGCAGGGAATGGGATACCACCCACAGTAAAACCCTGATACAGACAGGTCAGGTTTCCTTATTAGAAAGTGGGATGAAACAAAACAATCGCTGGGGTGAAGCTTGGGTAGTAGAATTTCCAAATTAATCTAAGTGATATCTACATTGGGGTTCAGGAATGAGCAGAGAATTGATGGGATAGGAGCTTTAGAAGATGGTTTACATAGTAAACCAAGGTATTTCCTGAGGTTAGTGAGAAGAACTCACATCAGGTGAGAGTTATGGAAAGGAAGAAGAATTCTGAGCACAGTAGATGTTCTGTGGTTCAGACTTTGAGCCCCTGCCTCATGGACTCATGGGCAAAAGTATATATAGCAGGAATAAAAGTTGAAGGTCTGTAGCATTGAGAGTCAAGAATGAACACTCTCATCCCCCAGAGAAGACCACGTTCCCAACAATGTACATGGTGAATATCCAACTTGCACCGGATTGACAGGCAAAGCTACCAATGAGGGGGCAAATAATCCTGCTGCAGGGCAAGTAGAATTGCATTCAGAGCATGTAGAAAACATTTTCCAGGAATTAACTCCTCTACAGGAATTTAAGGAAGTGCCATGGGCAAGGCAGACGGAGGAAGAGCCAGAGAAATCCACTTATTTGTGATTCCTCTTGTCATCCTGGTTTTATGCCCAGTTAAAAGTGGCCTGCGAAAAAGGAAGGCAAGTTTCCTCTTCATTGTGGCTGATGTTATGGAGAGACTTCCCAGTGTGAGCATTATGTCAGTAACAATAAACTTAAATCGAATTAGGAGTACTCATAAGGATTCTGATTATCTTGGATGCTTTAACTAGTGGGTTCACACCATTATTATTTAAAAATCAATTTCATGACTAAGTGCCTATTTTCTAACACTCTCACCTTATCAAGGGAAGGAAAGATATGAATATATGATTGATATACTTCAAGAGTCCTTAAAACTCGGTACAAGTCACTGTAGAAAGGACTGACACTGAAGAAGCGAAGCTAAGTAAAGAGGTGGGGTCAGCTCTGAGAGAAAAGATGGTGCAATGCCATGAAGACCAATAGACCCAACACAACAGGTCCAACATGCTCCACAAATAACAACAACAAACACCCCAGACATTTAAAGATTGTCAAAAAGCCACATGATGTATTTCTAATTTCTCGAATGGAGAAAGCAATCTGTATTTTTAATAAGTGCCCTAGTTACAATTCTGGGAAAATTGAATCTCATAGGAAGTTGCTCAAGATCAAATAAGTTATTGAAAAAATATGAAAAGACAATAAAACGCTTGAATTCCATCTGGTCCCTTGCTCTCGCCAAAACACTAAGCTTGTGATTCTTTTTGCAGCCCCCCAGAACCCAAAACTGCTCTGAAAGCAAGACAAGAGCATCAGCTAGCCCTCCCTTCTGTGAAAGGGACTTCTTTTCCCTGGCACCAAGGACATCGAATTTTCCTTCATATTTCCCATCAAAAATTCCGTCACCATATTTTACAGATGCCCTATTTATGAAACTAAATGTTGAACTGTTGGCTAAAGGTCTTCTGACTGAAAATGGGTGTGAGTTTCTCCCTTCTTACCCACTGGGTTTGGACATAGCTCCCCTGTGAGTGAAAGCTGGACACTATGTCTGACTGGGCTTTAACAGCTGTCTTGGGGTGTGGCACCCAGTAAGGGCCCATGGGAGAAAGGGGGAAGGAGAAGAGACTGCCACTCAAAGCGCGTTGGGATAGGATATTCCCAGCTGCACATGTGGTGTGAGTGGAGAAGGGGAGACACTGAATAGGAAAGCTCAGACACACCTGAAGTAGGGCTCCATGGAAAAGTAGCAGAACCCCGAGGATTACATTAGGGTCACAATTCCACACCAACCAATCAGAATGTCAATCCATGAGGACTAGAGAAAAAGAATGTGTTGATAAATTAATCATTATGTTCAGTGTTTCTTAAAGAAAGAAAAATCCCTTACTATGTCGTCTATTCTCTACGTGTCACATTTTACTTTCTATAGTTGGTATTATGAAAATATAGGCATATGGGAAAAATTTTCAGCTACAAATACACATCTCCATGCCATCATAGTCTCCTCTGCTGGGATTCTTTCTCATACATCTGGAGGAGAAAGCAGTAGCCACTTCTGGGAATGGGATGTTGCTTGCTTTGTGAAAGCATGGAATGAGGGAAAGTAGCAAGTATCCTCATCAAGAGACAATGGGGTAGTGTTATAGGGAAGCAGCACAAAAGGGCTCCCTGTGCTACAGAGAAGGTTTTCATTTTGGTCTCAAGGTTCACGTTGTTCTTTCCAAGAAAAGAAGAAAACTAAAAATATGATTCCCATCACTGCTATGAAATTAAGTTCACAATGCCTTTGACCAAGAAGTACAGATAAACAGAGAAGAGCTACAATACATTCGTGTTTGGGACAGCATCATTTCTAGGGTGATAAATAGCCATGGTGTGTGTTTTTCTAGAATGGTGGATAGAGCAAACCGCTTGGAAAACCATGATAAAATTCTGCATTCAAAGTGAACTTCAGTTTGGTGATTTGGGTCTTTGTTTTTGTTTTTTTTGCAGAAATACCGACTATGGCTCCTGCATTGCTTTCAAGATCTCAGAAATAGTGATTTTTACATCTATCGATGTACACCAGGCAGTTTTGATACAAAATGACATAAGATGACTCTGGAGCATGATTCTTCAAACAGAATCAACAGAACACAAACCATGTAAGATGCAATAAGAGAAGTCACCAGCCCTACTTGACTGAGGATGCCATCAATTTTTATTGAGGAAGAATTAGAAGTTTAGAAGTTTCTATCAGAACATTCTGACATTATATCTGGTTCACAGCATAACTGTACTTCAGTTAACTGTGTGGTGAACTCTTCTCATTTCATAAATGAATTACATTTCAAATAAATGTACTGGAAACGTTCTGCAGACCAAAAAGCACACTAGATAGGCCCTTGGAAATACAAAAAGCCAAGTTCAATCGTTCTCGAAATCCTTTTATGTTTTCACAATTCCTAGTTAAATCTTCTTCCAAATGTTGCTATTACAAGCCAGGTGGAGCCCAAAGGACCAGTCGCAACTCCAGGGGCCGGAGAGAGCCTGCAAAATTCGTCAGACTCCTAGCTGGAGAATTCTGCCTTAAAACTTTCATCTAACTGGGGATGCTTTTTCCCCAACTGGGTATTTCCATGAACTATGTTTCTAGTTCTTAGAAACGATTTGGTAACCATACAATCCCACCAATATGGAATTCTAGAAGTTCAAAGGAAACTCTAGAAACCAGACTCCTACAGTACATTTTGGACGCTCTAAAATTCTGAAGTGGGTACTTTTTGAAATAATGCTCATTAATGCATATTTCTCTATTAAAAATGGAGAGGCCATGGTTGAGCTACCACATACGTGATCTAACAACCTGAAAATCTGGGGATTTCTAACACCTTGCTTTCATCTCTAGGCCAAACTACGAGCTTTCATTAAAATGAAAATCAATCTTAAAGAGCTTGGACACTTTCAAGCTGTGAGCATCAGCCATATGTGCAAACCTGGGCAAGTTTTGTCTCTGTGGGATTTTGTGAGTGGGAGGAGGAAATGGATGATCAGATGACTGGACAGATGTTCAAAGAAATCCTGGCATGGGAAGACAAACTGCATCCATTTCAGCTTCCTTAGAGGCAAACTGAAAGAACAAACAAACGCCTGGAGGAAAGACTATGAAAGCGAATTACAGGCCAGTTGATGAAGCAACTTAAAAATGCAAGGTTCTAATTAATGGCAAACACATTTTCTTAGGAGCAAAAACACTCACTGAGAAAGGAGATAAAACTACCGTGTTGGTACTCCGTACCTATGTAACCACCACAAAGGGGTTGAACTAGGGAAAGTTGCTCAAATCTATGCTCTGTAGCTCACATACAAAACCAAAGACTATGACTTAATCTACAAAAATCCAAAGGGGTGCCTGGGTGGCTCAGTTGGTTAAGCGACTGCCTTCGGCTCAGGTCATGATCCCGGAGACCCGAGATCGAGCCCCACATCAAGCTCCCTGCTCGGCAGGAAGCCTGCTTCTCCCTCTCTCACTTGCCTGCTTGTGTTCCCTCTCTAGCTGTGTTTCTCTCTGTCAAATATATAAATAAAATCTTTAAAAAAAAAAAATCCGAAGTAATCTCTCCTCTGCTCTGGTCTCCGAGAAATGCTGTGAGTAATGTTTTCTTCTGCTTTCAGTGAATCACAGTTTCCTATGTAGGAACTGACATATAAAAAAAACAAAACAAAACAAAAACAAAAAACTGAGAAAAGCTGCCTGGAAATTCAAGACAATGAAGAGAAAAGAAATGAAGAAAAGAAAATGAAGAATCTTAAAGAATTTATGATATGTTACCTTGTGAGGGATCTGGCTCACCGAGTTTTCTTACTCCAGGCATTGCAATCATGACTGTAGAAGACCAGTAGAGTTACAATGGGTCCAGTTGGATAAAAACATGGCTGCCATGACATTTATGATGACATCATTAAACTCACTCTGGTGACAACTGGCTAGAATCATTTCATATCTGTCTTTTTGGGGTCCACACTTACAGCTCTTCAAAACCAATCAGCTTCTAAAGGTCAACACGTGCTTTCCTCATTGCAGGGGCAGGCCTAGACAATTAGTGGTAGATGATTTGATTCCTTGGCCTGCTGCCCCTTCTATAACTCTCCTCCCAATCTCCTTGCATCTTATCCCAGGTGACTGTCGTCAAGAGACTTCAATCCTTCTCAAGTCCACCCTTGCCACCAACCTCACCAGCTGAATTTTAGGAGAAAAATGACTTCCTATTATACACACTGCTTCACATTATAGGATATAGAACAAAAGGGATCTTTTGATTTGTGGCAAGAGTTACACAGTGCAAGATATTGATAGATGGGCAGGGTTGCTTAAGCTGACTTCATATCCTCTCATTAAGCAGTGATGAGGATTTGTTGAAGAAGATGTATTTTGCCAACCATGTGGTTGCCTTCTTTACACAAGATATTTTGTTTTGGGACCTCCCTTCACCTGGCCAAATGCCTTGCTTTACTTTGAGTGAAGAGTGTGCTTCCAAGAACATGTTTTACCAAAATAAATGCCTGTAGGCTCAGTTGTCAACTAAGAAATAAAAGCTGAATTAATTAGATTCTCCTATCTCCTAACTCCCCAGGGTGGGTCTTTATCTGTTTCTCATCTTCCTAACAAAGCTGTTTTAGATTCTTCAATAAGTTAGAGATTCTCTGCTACTTTTAATTGACTTAAGTGTATTTAACACAAACAATGAGTAAAAATGAATATGTATATTCACAATAAAACCCGCAAAAGAATATTTTTAGAAGTTTTATTCATCATCACCGAAAGCCAATCACCTGTCAAGTGGGAAAGCAAAGGGTGGTATGTACATTCACACAATATGATGTTACTCAGCAGGAAACTTTTCCTCAGTCTTGAACCCTGTAGACACATGCAAAGGCCTAAAATACATTAGGCTAAGTGAAAGAAGCCAAATTCAAAATACCGTGTGATTCAATTTACACGACATTCTGGGCAATGCAAAATTAGAGGGACAAAAAACAAATCAGTGATTGTCAGAGGCTGCAGAAGGGTTGATCAAAAGGAGCTCATGAGAGTTTGAGGTTTCATGAAACCAATCTATTTGTGTTGATTCTACAACTGCATGCATTTGTCAACAGGTGAGATTAAATGGTATGCAAATTATGCCTTAATAAAAAATGAAAAAAAATTTAAGAACTGCTCTCCATTTGCAATAGGAAATTTAAAATAAGTTAGGCCATGTGAGAAATTAAGAAACATAGGATTCCTTTCAAGGCTGAAGATACCTCTGGTTAACGGCATCTAAGTCTTCAGATGCAAAGTCATGACTAATGATATCAAGAAGATATAAGAAAATTAAGAAAAAAAACTAGAAGAATCAAATGCATAACAATTTCTGCCTCCCTCAATGTCTGCTCCCCATCAGTGCCTGCTCATAGCTTGTCATCTTAATTTAGGACTTGTATAAGGAGCAATAAATTTAAATGTATGAATGGGCCATGCTACCAAGACCCCTTGCAAAGACAGTTGTACATGGGAGGTGTGGTGCATGAAAAGTGTTAAACCAGCAGGTGAATTTTTAGGCAGCCCTTCAAAATCTGCCTTCTGAAGGCAGGTCAATAACAGAACACTCAGGTCTAGCCAGTGTTTGGAAATAAGTGGCCACAAGTCATGTGCAGAAGGGAGCAAATGGGTCTGGGTCAACACGTGCTTTCCTCATTGCAGGGGCAGGCCTAGACAATTAGTGGTAGATGATTTGATTCCTTGGCCTGCTGCCCCTTCTATAACTCTCCTCCCAATCTCCTTGCATCTTATCCCAGGTGACTGTCGTCAAGAGACTTCAATCCTTCTCAAGTCCACCCTTGCCACCAACCTCACCAGCTGAATTTTAGGAGAAAAATGACTTCCTATTATACACACTGCTTCACATTATAGGATATAGAACAAAAGGGATCTTTTGATTCTTCCAGGGGATTTAGAATTAAAAAGAAATATATCACTGAATCAGAAGGAAAACTGCTCATTTATCTAGTTTAACACAGCTTATTTTTAAATGAAGTTTGGCCTAACGTGAAGTTCCTTGCCCAAGACAAGATCTTTTTAGCCCAAGACAAAAATCACAAATTCATAACAAAGTAAAAAAAGAAGAAAAAAAAAAAAAAAGAAAGGAACAGGTTTTATGTTCAGTGTATGTAAACAAAGTTAATGTTTTGGACTGAACTAATTCCTGGTATCACTTGTGATTTTTCTCTTTGTTCTCTATTACCATGATCTCTACATAAACAAGTGGAAGGATTTATATATGTAAGTTTTCAACACTTGCAAATGAATTCATGTGATAAAAATCCAGCTTCTTTTAATTTCAAAGCAGGAGAAACCTGTAGCAATCCTGTCACATAATTTTTCCAAATCTTCAATCATTTGGGCACTACCTTCACAATTTTTGCCATACCCGGGACCACTGTGCTAATATGCCTTTAAAATCTTCCTTTAGCTGAAATTACATTAAAAGGAAACTTTGTATTACCACTTTTGGAATTTATACTCATTCTGTAACATGTAGAGAAGTGTTTAAAGAACACTTGGAATATAGATGTTTTTAAGAACACTACTTAAAAGATGCATTGAGAACAGTAAAAAACAAAACAAAACAAAACACCCAAATAGTTAATTAAAATAAATATATCACTCTTAACATAAAACTTAAGTAAATGAAAATTAGCCCTGCTGGGGTTCCTATAGAACTGGAATGTTCCTAATAGAATATCAACAATATTTCTAACAGAACCTATGCAAAAGCACAAAATAGTTGCAAAATGGCTAACAATTCTTTCTTTTAAATGATCAGTGCTTTACAAAAATAAAATGCAAATGGATTAAAGAACTAAATGTGAGACCTGAAACCATAAAATTCCTAGAAGAGAACACAGGCAGTAACCTCTTTGACATCAACCATAGCAACTGTTTTCTATACAGGTCTCCAAAGGTAAGGGAAACAAAAACAAAAATAAGCTACTGGGACTACATCAAAATAAAGCTTCTGTGCAGTGAAGGAAACAATCAACAAAACTGAAAGGCAATGTATGGAATGGGAGAAGATATTTGCAAATGACATATCCAAAGGGTTAGTATCCAAAACACATAAAGAATTTATGCAACTCAACCCCCAAGAAACAAATCATCCAGTTAAAAATGGACAGAAGACATGAACAGATAATTCTCCAAAGAAGATATCCAGATGGCCAACAGATACACGAAAAGATTTTCATCATCACTCACCACCAGGGAAATGCAAATCAAAACAACAATGAGATACTGCCTCAGGCCTGTCAGAATGGTGAAAATCAGTAACACAAGAAAAAAACAGGTATTGGCAAGGATATGGACAAAAAGGAACAGTCATGCGCTGTTGGTGGGATTGCAAACTGGTGCAGACACTGTGCAAAACAGTATGGAGTGTCCTCAAAAAGTTAAAAATAGAACTACCCTACAACCAGCAATTGCTCAATTACACTGCTGGATATTTACCCAAAGAATACAAAAACACTAATACATAGGGATACATGTACCTGATGTTTATAGCAGCATTATCTATAATGGTCAATTTGTGGGAATGACTCAAGTGTCCACCAATAGGTGAATGGATAAAGAAAATGTGGCATATATGTGTACATATACAAGTGTATTTATATAATGGAATATTACTCAACCATAAAGAAAGAATGAAATCTTGCCATTTGCAACAACATGGATGGACCTAGAAAGTATGCTAAGCAAAGTAAGTAAGTCAGAGAAAGACAAATACCACATGGTTTCCTTCATATGTGGAATTTAAGAAACAAACCAAATGAGCAAAGGGGAAAAAAGAGAGAGAGAAAGACAAATCAAGATAGATTCTTAATTACAGAGAACTGACGGTTACTAGAGGGGACGCTGATGGGTTGAATAGGTGATGGGGCTTAAGGAGTGTGCTTGTCGGGATGAGCGCCTAGTGAAGTATGGAGCTGCTGAATCACTATATTGACACCTGAAACTAATATAACTCTGTATGCTAACTAGAATTTTTTAAAAGCTTTTTAAAAATTAAAAAAAAAATAATGATCAATGTTTTCTTATGATCGACATTCCCAGTTCCCCCTTGTTCCTCTCATCCTCTGAGCAAAGTTCACTGATATCCATTTGCTGGACTAACAACAATCCAAACTCAGCTCCCTCGATCCCTATACTGGCCTGCTAGAGCCACTGTAACACAGTCCCACAAACTCGGGGCTTAAAGCAACAGACAGTTCTGGAGGCCCCTGGGTTTTACCAGGCCATGCTCTCACCTCTTGTAGCCATTGGTGTTTGCCAGCATTCTTTGGCAATTCCTTGGTTTGCCGTCTTCCCTCCACGCATCTCCACATTCACCCTTTTCATATGAACATCGGTCATATTGGGTTGAGTTGCACCCTAAGGACCTAATTTTAATTTGATTACCTCTGTGAAGAATCTATTTCCAAATAAGGTGACATTCTGAAGTACTAGGGGTTAAGATATCAACATATCTTTATAGGGGACACAGCTCAAACCATAAAAATCTCCTTCTTAGAACCAGGCACAAGCCCAAACTCAGTAGGTGGCTTCCCTATTCCCTCTTACAGGGATGCCTCACAGATCCCCCATGCAGCCCCTTCCTGCGGCAAGCTGAATAATCTTAATTTTGGCCTCAGATGGGTTCCTGGAGGTCTTGGACATTAGGCCCTCAAAAGTTCTATCATTTCGGATCTTCTTACCACCATGGTACATGTGCCATGTTTTGCTAAACTGCTTTTACCAGCCCAGTCTAAACCCAGTATTAAGCAAATGCTTAAAGCTGGGTGGTATAATATAATGGTACAGCTTATAACCAAACCACAAAGCCACATGACCAACATTCAGTTGGAAGTAGTCTGATTTAGCAGCTATAAGTTACTGATTCTCTAAACTCTAGTCATCTGATCTGTAAAGGTAGAATAGCTCCTACCTCATTCTGTAATGAACATCATATTAAGAAATGCATACAAAGTGCCCACTGAGCACAGTGTGGGCATGTGCTAATTATTCAATTAGTGTTGGCAATAATGATTGATGGTGATGTCAGATCCATGAAATTTCAGAAGGACGGAGCTAAACTTGTCCTTAGAGATCCTGGTCCGGCCTCCACATCTGTTGGAGGAAGAAGCTAAGCTATGGGTGGATTAGAGCTCACATGAGACCACTTGGAAGTGACTCTGGTTCTCATTGTCAATGGCACTCAGAATCAAAGACTTTTGCTGAACTCTTCAATTAGACACAACCTTATGTAAGTGTTCTTTCCTGAAAACAGAGCACAGGCTAATGAACTGTTTCCTATTGGGATCTAGTTTTCTATCAATTCTTTTCAAACATCAATGTTAAATCTTCAGTGGGAGGATTTAATCATATTGAGGGTGGAAACAGAAAATGTGGCTTATACTAAGCATAATAAAGTTGTTTTTAGAAGTGAATTATATTGAATTACATTAAATACCACTTATTTTTATTCCCCCAACTGGCCAATAACTGAAATTAAGCTTTATAACTAACTTTAAAAATCCTAGAACAGATTTATTTTAGCTCTCTACATTTAAACACAATCCAAAAATCTAAAAGGAAATAGTAAAAATGAGTACCCTTAAAGAAAAGGAGGAAATTTAAAATTATAAAATACATCTATCTCTCTAAATTGTATTACCTCTTGATGTTTAAATTAATCCTTTGTAGTGTATCACACAATTCTTAGTGTTTTCCTTTATTCCTTAGGCCTCGGGAAATCAATCGAGCCCAACACTAAATTCAATGCAAAGATTTAGCAACATCATTACCCTGGGGTTTTAGTATGATTTCTTATGTATACCTTTCTTTGTCTTCTCCATCCATCCTCCTTTCTGATCACTTTCTTTCCCAGTGACCTTGAATCTTAAACTCTTTCATTCATTCTCATATCTATTGTGACTCAATTTAAGGAGTAGGTGTTGACAAAGTGAAAATGGAAGGCTTCTCTGGGCTGAATTGTATCTCCTTGAAATTCATCTATTGAAGACCTAATTCCTAGTGCCTGGGCATGTGACTCTATTTGGAGATAGGGCCTTTAAAGATATAATTAGGGTAAGACAGGGCCTTTCAGCTGGCCCTAATCCAATATGACTGGTGTCCTTATAAGAAGAGGAGATTAGGACACTGACCACACAGACAGAAGATGACAGTATGGGAACACAGCAAGAAGACAGCCATCTACAAGCCAAAGGGAGAGGCCTCAGAAGAAACCAAACCCACCCACAACCTGATCATGGAACTCTAGCTTCCAGAACTGTGAAAAAATAAGTTTCTATGTGTAAGTCACCCATTCCATGGTACTTTGTTACGCTGCCCTAGCGACAAATATTAAGGTGCAATTCCCACATCAAAAGGCTCACAACTTAAAGAGAGGGACAGGTAGCAAACAGAAAGTAGAAGTGATGACTTCTGTGACACAGGAAGTGTAGAGAAGAGCTCCTGCTCAGATTGAGGGCAGGGGATGAGAGAGACGGCTTCCTGGAGAAGGAGAAGCTACTGAACATACCAAAGAAACAGCATGTGTTCAGAGAAAGACAGAGATTAAAAACAAAACAAACAAACAAACAAAAAAACACACCAAGGCATTTGAGAAAGCACACAAGGTTTATCATACCTGAAGTGTGGGTTGAAAGTGGGATGGGGGGTCAGGGAACAGGTTGGAGAAGTAGAAAGGGCCAGATCAGAAGAAGCCCGGTTTGCCATGCTGAGGGGGTTAGCCTTGTACCAGAGGGCCAAGGGCAACCACAGAGAGAATTAAGCAGGAGACAGCTGGAGGATCACTATGGAAGGATTATAAAGAATGGAAGGGCGTGTGATGATCCTGAAGACAAAATGCCTGGCTAAGTGGCCCATAAACCTGTCCAGGGGAGGGAGAACGAGGATCTGAAGTAAGGCACCAGCACTGTAAATGGATGAGGTTTGTTGATCAACTGGATGCTGTCCGTGAGGGAAAAAAGATGCCTGTGACAGTCTGCAGGCCTTATGGCTTCGGTAACTGGGCACTAGCGACTAAGAACAGGAATAGTTTGAGAGTATGTGTTCAGTTATCCCCAAGCAGGGTGAGATTTAGGCAAGCCAGGGAAATGAATGGTTGGAGAAATAGGTCTTGAGCTTAGAATGAATTTTGAAAATACAGTGGTACATGAAAGACGTCAGACACAAAAAGCCACTTGCTTGGTCAGTTCAGGCTGCCATGACTAAGTACCATAAAGTGGATAGCTTATACACAACAAATATTCATTTCTCATGGTTCTGAAACCTGGAAAATCCAAGATCAAGTTACTGGCAGATTCAGTGTGTGGTAAGAGGTCATCTCCTAGACGGCTGTCTTCTCGCTGTGTCCTCACATGGTGGAAAGGGCAGGGAGCTCTCTGGGGTCTCTTTTGTAAGGGTACACTAATCCCATTCACAAGGGCTCCACCTTTATGATCTAATCACCTCCCAAAGGTCCTGCCTCTAAATACCATCAGCTTGCAGTTAGGATTCAACATATGAATTTAAATAGGCCACATTCAGACTAACAGCCACATATGGTAGGATTCTATTTAAACCGCGTCCAGAATTAGACAGTGGTGATTGTTATATAACCTTGTAAATATGCTAAGATCCACTGAATTATACACTTTTAAAAATGTATAATTTATGGGGGCGCCTGGATGGCTCAGTGGCTAAGTGTCTGCCTTCGGCTCAGGTCATGTTCCTAGAGTCCAGGGATTGAGCCCCACATCAGGCTCCCTGCTCGGTGGGAAGCCTGCTTCTCCCTCTCTCACCCCCACCCCCCGCTTGTGTTTCTTCTCTAGCTGTGTTTCTCTCTGTCAAATAAGTAAGTAAATAAAACCTTTAAAAAATGTACAATTTATGTTTGTGAAGTCATATGTGATTTATGATGTGTGAATTATATCTCAATAAAAAAGGAATTTTGGACACAGAAGAAAAATCCATCATAATGTAGAAATGATTTTTGAAATCACAGGCTTGCATGAGTTTCCCCGGGGATAGCAGAAAAAGTCAAAAAGTTATTAATTATGCTTTTACTGTAAAAAAAACCTAAGTCCTCTTACAAAGTGGCCAAGATAGAAACCAATAAGCAGGAGGCTTTCCTTATCATTGGGAAGAGCTGACTCTCAAAATATCTGCGACCCCTTCACAATTTATTATACAATCTTGGATAAGATGCATGACAACAACACACCGAACCAAACCTTGCAGTGTCCAGACCCTGTCTGGGGCTGAGCTTGGCTCCAGTACTTGCTGATATGTGCTACTCAGCTCATGGCACATGCCCATCTGTGTATGGAACCTAGTCTATATTCAGATGTCAGTGTAATAGTTGATTCACTTAACTATTGGTCAGCATCCCCATTAGAGGCTGTTAGCCCCTCAAAACAGTGCTTGCTGGGTATTCCTCTATGTATTGAACTAGCTTCTTGCTAAATGTTGGCTGTGGAAGCCAAGACAGTAGATGGTGGCTAATGACACAGATATATAAACTGCAGAGATGAGATTGATTTCTTAACTTCTGTAAGGCTCTCATTCTATTTATTGAATGCTTCTTTAGTGCAATACACTTGGAAATAGTGGATTTTGCCCACCGTCTACCTCCTGGACGTTTGACAATGCCTGGAGACATTTCTGACTGTCAAGACTTCACAGGGAGTAGGGAGTAGAGTGGTAGAAGTCTGTCTAGTGGTAGAAGCCAGAGATGATGCTGAACATCCCATAAGGCACAGGACAGCCCCCCGCAACAAGTTATCCAGCTCAGTATGTCCATAGTGTTGAGGCTAAGAAACTCTGCCTCAAAGTAATGTTGACATGTAATCACCATAATATTAACAGGAGACCATCCCTGTTTCAGGATCATAAAATGAGTCAACATGGCCTAATGATGTGTTGTAATGAGATCAGATTGGGGCAGGATTTACGCAAACTCTTAACCAATTTTTTCTAAACTTCTGCATCAGAAGTCATGAGCATTTTAAATAGCCCAAATGGCATTACATAACACATGCCTTACATCCTCTGGTGCTTTCTCTCTTTGCTCTTGCTTGCACATATTATCTCTCTCCGCATCACAGAATACAAAACAGTGGGGAAGCTGTAACAAACAAGAGAGCATCACCTTCATCACCAATCAGTGGAGATCCTCAACGTGGGCAGACCATTTGCCCAGAGCAAACAGAAAGAATGTTGATTTGGGGTTTTTTTCTCTATTCATTTACACTAATGCATGAAGAAGCTGGTGAAATAAGTTTATGGCCTGGTTCAAGTTTGGCACTTTGAAAGTTTCACCTCATTATGTAGGTTTAATATAAACAGGAATCAGCTTAATTAATCTTGACCATCAGAGCTATAAAAATTTTTCCCAGCAGGATTTCCCAGAAGCCCTAGGGCTTGTGTAAGGCTAATTTAACCACTTAACTCTTTCTCTTGAACCGGAACCCTGTGACTTTCTACATTTCCCCCTTCCTAATAAAGAAAAGGAAAATGAGCACTACAGAGAGTGAGTGAGTATGGATGGACAGATGGCAGAAACGTGCCCTGTTTTATGTTCTACAAAGATAATCCATCACTCAAACTTTCAGCTCCTTTGGAATGGAGTTGTCTGCTTGCTCTTGCGCCCGAGGGCCCGAGAGGATTTGAAAATATTTCTCCTCCAATTTTCTGTCAACTGTGGTGAGGCAGGGTGTAAATGCTGACAGCTTGAGGAAAGAAGACAAAGTCTTTTTGCCATGAAGGAGCCACATTTCTGGGCCTCCCTGCGTCGCTTGAAGCCATTTGGCAGGAGTTGCCTTGCCTTCAGGCCAGAGTGACAGGATTACCCAGGATTCAGATGTTCTCCAAAGAAAGAAGGGGTAGCTCTATGGGTTTTAGGTTCTAATTTGTAATCTCTCTGTTTTTACCTTTGATTTGTCACTGCCCAGGTGACTCCTGGCTATTCAACACACTGTGTTATGAATATGAAAATGAATAATAGAACAAAGAGTAAATGAATTCTACTGACCATCAATACAAAAGTAACTGGAAGCCAAGTGCTCACACACAAAAAAGTTACTTGCTAAATAAGCGTAAAGATAAACCTCAAATCCCCATCAGACTATTAAAATGAAACAAATGAATCAGCATTCTTTAGAGAAGAAAAAAAATTCTAAAATGCTCATTATTTCATTGACTCATTAATCCAAAACAGAAAATATAGACTCTGCCCATACAGCAGATAAAGTCTAGTTTGAAAAAAACGTGCATATAAATATGTAATTATAATGTAAGGCAGAGAAAGATAATATGTGAAATAAAATCTTTCAGCTACTCTCATGACTTGCGAATGAGAGAATGAAGTGAAGTCCAAACTCCGTAGCTCATCACATAACATCCTTTGTGATTTGGCTCTTGGTTATATTCCCTGCCTTATTTCCCAACACTTCTCTCTATCCTCTGTTTACTTCCACCGAAATGAACTTCCACCACCATGCTTTTGTTCGTAATTTTCCTCGTTAGCTAGAATATTCTTCCCTTTTCATCCAATCAACCCTTTGCCCTCTTCAAAATTTGACCTGAGCATTGCATTTGTAGAAACCTTCCATGAAGAATATTCCTTTGCTACCCCTGAAGTCTAGACTTCTCTTTGTCATCACACCTGCATAGTAAACACTATTTCATTTATCTTTCCCGCTATGTCCTTGACTGCCTAACAAAGACTATGAGCAGTGAAAAACTTTGAAAATTAGGAGATTAGGAGAGAATTCATGGGTCATTTAAGTTGTACCTAAAGAAGGGAGGGTTTGGACCTTCAGAAGTCAGAAGGGGGTACTCTGCCCAGATGGACGGAATGAAAGAGCAAAGTCATACACAAGATCGATGTAAGTACAGAGGAGATCCTGAATGTACAGGGCCTTTAGTTGGTGTAAAGAGTCCACGAGTTGCTTTATTAATTTATCCCCTTTAATCTTTGCAGCAGCAAATACTCAATATGACATATAGAGCATAGTACTTACCCAGTGGAATAATGGATGGGAATGGTAAACTGAGGCCATACTCTGAAAGGGTCATTCTGTCGAGGGACGTACTAACTCCTTACAAGCATTTGGAAACATCTGGTTGTCAGAGTGACAGGAAGGCCATGTGTGCTAACATGTACAAGGCAGTTCCTCACAATGAAGGATTGTCTTGGTGAAAGTTCATTATAGACTAACTGTGAACGTCCTCGGGGCTCTTAAAAGTACGATTAAGGAGTTGGAACATTATTTGATAGCTAATGGGAAGTGACTAAAGGTTTTATGGTATGCACACAATATTAAAAAAATAAAGCCTTTCCCTCTTACTCCTCTCCATGATGCTATGGTCACATCCCAGGAGCAACCCAATTAACAATGGCTATGAAAACAGAGTAACTCCCTTGTCCTCCTCAAGTGTAGCTGGAATTCAAATCATCTTGGCCAAGAGCTCATTCGGCAAGTTGCACCTTGGTACTTCCCCTGTCCTCCCAGTGTCCTGGTTGAGCACACTGAAGCTCCACAGGAATTGTTTCTGGACCTCCTCAAGTTCTTCAGAAACATGAAGTTTGGTTTGGAAAGGAAAAAAAAAATTGTTTTACTGAGTTGAGAGTGAAATCTAAAGACCGTTTTTATTGCTTTCGGAAAAGACTTCAAATGAGCAACTTTTCAAAAAGAACGCCTCATTAAACAGATGTCAGAAGTTGAACCCAGTTCCAGAGGTGTTAAAGAGATGATGGTTTAATTTTACCCTTGGTCCCCAGTGGCCCTGCCAGGAGATTTAGTCATTAGCCTTCAAGTACAAAGCACAGTAACATAGCAGGCCTCTGACAGGAGAAGAGCAGGGCCTAAATGGTGCCTCTGAAGTAATTATAGACTGCACTTTGGTGGGAGGTAAAGTCCTGAGTGCCTCAGGTCTGGACACTTAACAGTGGAAACTTCAAAAGTAATGGCTGTGTTCTCCTAACTTATGACTCAGAAAATGAGGCTGAACATGAGAATCAGGAGGATAATTTAGTAATCTGACCATTTTGGTGGACACATTTATACCTCTGAGTGGCCCTGATGGCCCATTTGCAAAGAAACTGTGAGGTAATAGAAACCTCACATATCTGCATTCTAAAGGCATAAAATATCCCACCTGGGAAAAGCAAATGGCAGGCAGTACATTCCAGAATTTTACACCTCAGACAAGATTTTGCATTTTACATTTGCCCAAATGATGAGATTCTCTGTTTTCAACTCTTTTGTTGGTTCTTTGCATCACCTGCTTGCCACGTATTTACTTATCTGGGTTCGCAAAGGCGCTCTGATACAAAAATTGTAAATGTCTTTCAGCCCCACCTGAATCGTGATAACAACAGCTGGCCCAACCAGCTGCAAAATATCATATGCTAATGACTCGCGTTAGGGTGAACTGGGAAAGAATTTTAAATGTGAATTGCTGTAGTTTAGAAGTCAGATTTCCTTTTTTATACCTTTTTTTTTAAGACCTCTACCTCTATTTGCAGATATACTCAATTTGTGGGATTCTCCGTGTGATACACTAGGCAATTCTTTATTCATTCAAAATTTCAGAAGCAGAGAGTGACAAGGAGAAGAGGGAGTGAAGACTAGTTTTAATTGGATTATTTGGTTACATTAAGATGAAGGTTGGCAGGAAAAAAAAACCTTTACATTTGACTTTCAGCTACACAAAGAACAATAGTATAAAGTATGCCCCACGCAATACTTGTCCACGTATTGCATAGAACATACTTACACCCAAAAACTACCCATTATATATCTGAATTTCAAATTTAACTGGGTGCCCTGCTTTGTTTGTTAAATCTGACAACCTTAATTAAGATGAGAAATCAATGGCAGAGATAGTCTTTCAATTCTCAAATTTCAGTGTGTTGACAAGGGTGGTGATGTCATTACTAAAATAAAAGCATAATACTTTTAAAGTTATATTTAGTTTTGAGGTAAATTGGGACATTAATATCTAAACATGGTGTGCTCTGATGCTCTAGGAATTCACATCACTAAAAATCATGAAGAGCCCCTGAAGGAGCCGAAAGTTACCAATGCTTCCTCCAGCCATGACCCCCTCCCTCATTCCATTTCCCTGTGACAGGGGCAGGATCCTTCTCAAATGAAAGGAAAGCAGAGGCCAAAGCAGGAAGGTGCAACTTCACCAGGCTTTTTGAATTTACAACTGAAGTAAGTTTTTACATTTCAAACAAGAGTTTTTCCTCAGAGTCTCCAGTCAGAATCTTATTATTTGTTGCCTTCAACCAGGACATAGTGTGGATTTGGAAAAGAAAGAGAGAGAGAGAGAGAGAGAGAGAGAGAGAGAGAGAGAATATGTTATGGGTACATTAAAATACCAATATCTTGTGAAAATGAGGTCTTAGTTTTGGTCTTTAGTGATATATCAAATAGCTATGTGCTGCTAAAAAGAGCGTAAAGAGTATAAAATTCTTGTACCTACCAGAAACCCAATGTGTCTCCTATCTTATTATGTGCTATGAAGAGAAGCACAAGACAGCATGGGCGAAAAGCAGCAAGCACTGTTTTGAATTGTTTTGTTTTGTTTTGTTTTTTAAGAAGGGACAGGACAGATAGAAAGGGAGGGAGAATCTTAAGCAGACTCCCTGCTTAGCGAGGAGCCCAATGCAGGACTTGATCTCATGACCCTGAGATCATGACCTGAGCCAAAATCAAGAGGTCGACTGCTTAACCGACTCAGCCACCCAGGTACACCAGCAAGCAGTGTTTTTAAACTTCCCCTGAGAATCAGGAAGATGGACACAAATATTGAGATGACACTATCATCATGAAACAAATATCACGGACCCAAAGGAAAGCCATAGAGCAGCAAACAGTGCTCTGGGTTGGGAAACCTTAGCCATGTGAAATACAAAATGACATAACTTACTTAGATTTCTTTGGTGCTGCATGACTTACACCCCAGCCAACTAAACCCAATGATATAGACAAGACAGTGTAAACAATGTCTTTTGAGGGAGCCATACTGCAGCCTGGAGATAAACGAATAACTTTCCTCTGGATTCAAAAAGCTTTTGTGAAGTAGAAGGTGCTAGAGAAGCCACACTTGGATTCAAGTCCAGAAATGAGTCTATAGAGTAAATGATGTTACCTGATAAGACTAATAATACTGAGACTAATAAAGAAGATGTAAGGACAAGAACACATCCCAAAAATCTTGATTGTCACATTATTTGGTAGCAATGAGCTGAGAAAACACTAGGATTTCAAAAATTGCACAGACTATGCATGAAAACAGAATTGTACTTACTGCAATATAGACCTTAGTTCAATGCATTCCATTCAAAAAGCATTTAGTAAAGCCTCAATGAGTCAGTCAGTCTAACAACTACCACAGATTCTCAGCTAAGCTGTAGGACAAAATATAAGAGATTCCTCCTTTCCTTTTTTCTTTCCTTTTGAAAAACAATAATATTGTCATCTTTGGGCTTTAAACATAAATTTAAAATGGATCGGGAAAGACTCCAGTCTGAAACAGTCTACCCATGAATTCAATTTAGAAGAGCTTGCTAATCTTAGCTTTGAACTGGGAAAGGAGGGATAATTCAATCCTCAAGATTAAACCTTGGGATTTATTAACAGGAGAATTTTGCTGATCTTCAACATCCTCCTACCATGTAGAGCAAAATGGGAAGTCTAAGATAAAGATATTTAAAATTGTGACTCTTGAAATAAAAAAATAAAAAAAAAACTTTAAGTAGAATCCCATGAATATATAAGAAATTACTGCAACTTACAAATGATGGTTTACTGGAACTGCTACCCAGAACAGCTCCCAAGTAACCTAACACAGCATATAAGAGATATAGAATCCTTTGTATCAGAACAGTAAGAGATCCTTGCAAACTATTAAATATTGGTTATATCCCATAACACCTCAGCACCCAATAGACAAGCAATGGTAGGAGGTTTTCTGAGGGAGACACATGGGGCTCCCAGGCAATGGGGAAAGCAAAGGGGGGAAACTGTGAGAGCTCAAAAGAACCCGGAGGTCAGAGGAAAGACATCCGTTGCAGGTGGAAAAGCCTCAAATAACTAACTTTCTGTCCAATGAATCCTAGACACACTGGAGACACAAGGCATGCTTGCAAAGCTCAGCCCCTACAAAACATATCCCTCCACCCACGGGTCTGAGGAAGGGAAGCTGGAGGGCTCACAGGCCATGAAGGTAAGTAGCAGCAACCAGATGAGAATGGAGTGGGCAATAAAATATAACTGTGATTTGGGGAAGAATAGCTATGATTCTGGATGGCTGTGTCATTTGTGAGTAATCTGCTTCTCTGACACATGTGGCAATAACTTCACAATTTCCAACATTAGTTTCCTTTGCCCAGAATATTGCTGCATTGAGAACTAGAGAGCCATCCAGCCATCCTTATTTACCACTTTAATAAATATTCATGAAGCACTTTACTGTAATCCTTTCAGGCTCCCACACTGTGGGGGTGATACAATTAAACTGTCCCACAAGTCCCCTTCCATAGAAAATGCTATAATGTACATCTGTTTATACCTTGTATGTTTCCTAGTTGGATTTCCTTACCCGGAATATTTATAGCTTGGTTCTAAAAGGACAAGCCACCTCCCACTTGAGATCAAGATTCAGTACTGAGTGGTAATAGAAACTTAACTTCATGCAGGAAACTTATCAATAAACCACTACCTCCAAGAACCTACTACTGTTTATTTTTCCCTTTCTAGCCTATTGTCTAGAATGGAGGAGTGCCTAATTGCCTTCTCTCCTGGTAGCTACAAAAATGAACTTTTAATCAAATGCAAGTCTATTGAGTCATTTAGCTTAAATTTGCCAAGCCAGGGAACGATATTAGACTTGCATCTATAAAGGGAACACATTTGCAAAATCTCAATGTCAAGGAATTTTGTTTCCATCAACAAGACTTTCATCAGCAAGGCGTGTGCAACTGCCTGCCAAGTGCTCTCATCTACAATTCAGCTGCTTGCTTATCTATTTTTTTTTCTGCTGTCTGAATCACCCTTGCCAGCACTTAGTACTTTCTCTAACATCTAGTTTCTCATTCACATTAGCACGATTTTGTTTGGTTGATTTGTTTGGGGGTGGGGAGTCTCTTTCTCTCTCATTCTTCTTTGTAGAATTGCTTTCAGGCACTTCATTGACTCCTTTCTGAGCTTATTGATTTTGGGGTGTGTATTCATGATTGCCCATTGTATCTGACACCAACTGTTTTGTAGCACATAAATAGGATTTTCCCTCCATGGCAGTCCCTATTTTACCTGTCCTTGCCTCGGCTAACACCATGTCAGCTTCAGCACCACATGGTACAAAATACAAGTAAAAGATTTCCACTCTGAACTGGGTGACTTTAAATTGGGACCCTTTACATTTATTTTTATTCCACTTACACAATGCCTCAGTAATCAAAGCTGTTCAGGTAGGTCAGCAAAGAAACATCAGTTGCCATTGTTACTTAATTCTTACCTTGTGAAGATTCCCTCCCCCAAAAGGCAAAAACATAACTTAGTAAGTAAAAATAAAATTCTTACTTCTCAGCAAGGAGATGAGTGAAATCAAAAAAATGATGGCTTCCTTTCTGGTTTCTTCCTTTCAGTGCTTTTCTAGCACCATTTCACTTTCATAATATGGTGACTTCTGTTTTCCCTGTTACATTTCCTCTCCCACCCACCCCGAACTTAAGCTGTCCACTTGGCAAAGTTCAGATAAATGAATCTACTTTTCTGTGACCTGAGCTTAAGATGTCTTCTACTTTTTCCAAGGATTTCGTCTTAATAGGAAATACTTCTTGATGCAAAGAAATGAATCTCTAATGGAAGAATGTCAAGCATTCCTGAGAAGTAGAAAAGAAAGCTATTTGAGAGCAGGGCGAATTTTTCTGATGTCTCTCAAATCATGCCAGATTTAATGATTTGATCTACTTACTCTACCTCCTTTGAAAAGTGGATTTGAGGGGCGCCTGGATGGCTCAGTTGGTTAAGTGTCTGACTCTTGGTTTTGGTTCAGGTCATGATCTCTTGGGTGTGGGACTGAGTCCCATACTGGGAATCCCTGCTCAGCGAGGAATGTGCTTGAAAGATTCTCTCCCTCTGCCCCTCCCCCAGTTCACGCTCTTTATCCCTCTCTCTCTAAAAATAAATAAATGAAATCTTAAAAAAAAAAAAAAGAATAGTGGATTTAGGTAACTTACAAAATATATATACTATAATAAAAATTTAATGATAAAATTAGGGGTGAGAGTACAAATCATAATAGAAGGTAAGATAAGTTAGGGATAATGTTAGCACAGAAAATCTACACCCAGTAACAGCTTGAAGGATTGCTAGAACGGGCCCCCACGTTTACCTCTCAGGGTTCTAGAAACAAAAGCAAAGGGAAAATGATAACTAGTTATAAATTCACAGGGTTCATAAAATGGAAAGTACAGTTCAGAAGAAACTACACTCAACAGTAACCAACCAGCTTCTGTGTGGGCATAGTCTTTACAGAATTTATACAGTGAAATTCTTATGTCTGCACAGAATTCTACAATATCCTTAGTGGCTGCTGACAGTAGCACAAAACGGGAAACAACACAAATGTCTATTAGATGAATAAACAAATGATGGTATTACATTCTGTGGAATACTACTGAGCAATGAAATGGAGGAAATAACTGATAAACACAGTTACAGGG
Organism: Spilogale gracilis; assembly: GCA_004023965.1. NCBI lineage: Eukaryota > Metazoa > Chordata > Mammalia > Carnivora > Mephitidae > Spilogale > Spilogale gracilis. The sequence goes on from PITA01007669.1 coordinate 84,385, forward strand.
ATGAATTTTAAAATTATTATAGTAAATAAAAGAAGACAAGCGCAAAAGTGGACATACTACATAATTCCCTTTACAAGAAATTTTCGAGCCCGCCAACTATGTAGCGAAATAGGACAGTTTAGTGGCTGCCTGGGGCCAGAACCCATTGCAGACAATCACAAGAAAATTTCTCATGACAAATCATGAGAAACATTCTCTGTCTTGACTGTGGCAGTGGTCACAGGTGTATACATTCAAGACTCATTAAATTGTACACTTAAAATGTTTTACTTTTAAAAAGTTTGTTGCAGGGCGCCTGGGTGGCTTAGTCATTAAGCGTCTGCCTTCAGCTCAGGTCATGATCCCGGAGTCCCAGGATTGAGCCCTGCATTGGGATCCCTGCTCAGCAGGAAGCCTGCTTCTCCCTCTCTCACTCCCCCTGCTTGTGTTCCCTCTCTAGCTGTGTTTCTCTCTGTCACATAAATAAATAAAATCTTAAAAAAAAAAAAAGTTTATTGCAACTTTATTGGTAACAGAAATGGGAAACAACCAAAATCTCCATCAGCACACGGACAAATACACGAGGTGTGACATATTTGTAGGGTGGAATACTACCTGGCCGTGATAAAAAGGAATGAACTAGCGACCCATGACACACAGCAATGTGGCTCAATCTCAAAATTCTGAAAAATGACAACTAGTCTCTATTGACAGGAAGCACATCAGTGGACACCCCAAAAAGAGAGGTAGGAGCTGAGAGAGAGCGGGCTGTTGAAGGAGCATGAGAAAACTTTGGGGGATTATGGATATGCTCATTATCTTGACAATAGTGACGGTTTCATGGGTATAGACAGATACCAAAATGTACCAAATCCTTCACTTTGAATATACGCAATTTATTGTATACCGACTATACCTCAATAAAACTGTTTAAAAATAAATACAGAATATAAGCTCTCAAGGGCCTCTTTTCCGAGTGTGATTGTGTCTCCACCGTGGTGAGGAAGCTCTAGCAGGGAAGGAGCCGAGCTCAGGGATGCCATCCCATGGCCTGGCTCACAGCCCCTGCTCAGTAAGTACCTGTCACTTGTGATGGCTGAGAGTAATGGCTACCATTGCAGGGTTATTATCTGCTGGACACTATTGCAAGCACTTTTCATTGATTAACTCTTTCATCTCCCAATAGCTCTCTGAGTTGGGTTACTATTCCACTTCACAGCTGAAGAAATCTGGGCGTTCTACTCCAGAGCCCTAGTTCTCTTTAATACGAACCCGATAGTGCCTTTATGTCTTTGTTTGTCTTTAAAGATTTTATTTATTTATTTGAGAGATAGATAGAGAGCACAAGCAGGGGCAGTGGGAGAGGGAGAAGCAGGCTTCCTAGGGAACAGGGAGCCCCATGCGGGACTGGATCCCAGGTTCCTGGGATCATAACCTGGGCCAAAGGCAGACACTTCATGACTGAGCCACCTGGATGCCCAACGGTGTCTTTATGTTAATGCTCAAAATAAAGGCAAGTTTTCAAGAATCTATAGCTAAGACTTTAGAGCTTGTGCTGTGGGGGTGCCAAAGAGTTTGGGAGCTAAGACAATGAGCCCAAAATAGCAAGTGAAAGGAACTGAAAGAAAATTCAGTGGTAAGCCCCAACACCACCTCCTCAGAGTTACTGCAAAGATCAAATGGGAAATGGCTAGAATCTCAATATCAGGTGGATGGCATCATGATGGTACTCCAGGATAAATCCATTTGGATTACAAGAATTTAACTGGGAGAGGAGGTTTGTGGGATACCTATGTCTCATGCAGTACACTTCTCTCAATAACAAGGGCAAATTTAACTTTGCTTCCCTCTCAGTGGGAAGTCTGCTTCTCCCTCCCTCCCTCCCTCTTTACTCAAGATCTCTTTCTAAAAAATAAAATACTTTTTTAAAAAATAGAGTTCACGGGGTGCCTGGGTGGCTCAGTTGGTTGGGCGACTGCCTTCGGCTCAGGTCATGATCCCGGAGACCCAGGATCGAGTCCCACATCGGGCTCCCTGCTCGGCGGGAAGCCTGCTTCTCCCTCTCTCAGTCCCCCTGCTGTGTTCCCCCATCTCTGACTGTGTTTCTCTCTGTCAAATAAATAAAAAAAAATAAAATAAAAAATAGAGTTCACTTGGACAAAAGCCTCAAAACTTTTGGAACCTCAGGCAGATTTGGCCCTGGGAAAAATCAAGAATCAGATAAAGGTATTCCCTACTTCCCATCTTGCCATAAATTACTCTTCCTTTTAACTTCCATTCTTTTAGAAATCTTCTCCTTCTTCGAGAAATTTTATACACCCTTTTAATTTACATAAAAGTCTTAGTGGCAAATACAGTCATATTTGATGTTTTAAGTGGCTTAAGGAGAGATATATGGGGAAAGTTGGACATACTGTTTATTCTAACATTTTTTTCTATTTCAAGCCTGAGTAATATTTCATTTTATTTATGTACCACATTTGAATATCCATCCATCTGGCAATGGACATTTAGATTGTTTCCACATCTTAGCTATTGTGATTGTTAAGAGCCTGATTTCAGTTCTTTTGGGTGTATATCCAGAAGTGAGACCATATGGGATTCTGTTTCCTCAGTTATATAGTAACTATTTCCTCTAGGTTATTCAACTGGTTAGCAAATAATTGTTCATATTAGTCCATTTTGATCCTTTCTAGTTCTGTGCCATTAGTTGTAATGCCTCTTTTTTTTTGTTTCTAACTTTATTTATTTGAGTTTTCTCTCTTCTTAGTGTAGCTAAGTGTCAACTTCCTAATCATTTCCAAAAAAAACCCCTCAGTTTCACTGATTTTTTTTATATTTTCTATTTAATTTCCTGCTCATCTATCTTTACTATTTCCTTCCTTCTGCTAACTTCAGTGTAGGTTCATTATTCTTATTTCAGCTTCTTCCTTAAGTTGTAAAGTTAGACTGTTTATTTGAGGTCTTTTTTCTTTTTTAGTTTATGTGTTTATTGTTATGCATTCCCCTCTTAGAACTGCTTCTGCTCCATCCCATAGTTTTGGTATGTTGTATTTTGGGGAGTTTTTGTCTCATGATATTTTCTAATTTCCTAATTTCCTCTTTTATTTCTTCCTTGACCCAGTGGTGACTTAAGAGTGTTATTAATTTCCACATTTTTTTGAAGTTTCCAGTTTTCCTTTTGCTATTAACTTTAAGTTTCATTCCACTGTGATCAGAAAAGTCAGTTGGTATCATTATAACCTTCTTAAATTTGGTGAGACTTGTTTTGTGACCCAACGTGTGATTCATCCTTGAGAAAGATTTATGTGTGCTTGAAAAGAACGTGGGTTCTGCTATTGTTGGGTGATCTGCTATTTCTTTCTGTTAGTTCCATGCAGTCTACAGTGTCATTCAAGTCCAGTGTTTTCTTACTGGCCTTTTGTCCAAATGTTCTATCCACTGTTAAAAGTGGAGAATTGAGATCTCTTATTATGACTATATTGTTGTCTGCTTCTCCCTTCAGTTCTGTCAATGCTTTATATATTATATATTTAGTTACTCTGATGTCAGGTCCATATATATTTATATTTATTATATCTTCTTGGTAAATGGACCCTTTTATCATGAAGAATTTTTTTTTTTGGTCTCTTCAACAGTTTTTGGAAAGTTTATTTTATTTAATATAAGTATAGCATACACACACCCCCTTTTGGTTACAATTTTCATGGCATATCTTTTTCTAACCCTTCATTTTTAGCGTATGTATGTCCTTAAATCTAAAGAGAACATCTAGTAGGCAGCATATGGATGGGTTACTTTTTTTAATCCATTCCACCACTTTATTTCTTCTGATTAGGGAATTTAATCCATTTACACTTAAAGTGTTTATTTATAGAAAAGAGTTTATTGCCATTTTGTTAGCTGTTTTCTGTTAGTTTTATAGCTATTTTGTCTGCCTTTTCCTCTCTTGCTGTCTTCGTGTTTTTGATTTTTGTATTGATATGCTTTGATTCCTTTCCGTGTGTGTGTGTGTGTCCACTCTACAGATATTTTGATTTATCTGCTGTTGAACCTCTCCAAAAAATTTTTCAGTTCAGTTCTCACATTCCTCAGCTGTTTAATTTCTCTTTGATTTTCAAAAATATTTTCTATCTCTTTGTTGGAAGGGAGAACACACTTCTAACATAACATGGGATAAGACCACACCACAAGATACAGGATAAATGAAGGTGTAACAACCTCCAGCCTAATTTTAAATGTATTAAATGTAACTATTAAAAGGAAGAATAATAGTAATAATTAAGACCATATCAATGTAACTACTACTACTACTACTAAAAAAAAAAAACACAAAACAAAAAAAAAAAAACTATCTTTAAAAAGAATTGGGACAAAATCTGGGTAGACCCTAAGGCAACTGCTATAATCCGAGATTGACTGTGTCAGATAAGCTAAGATGTATGGTCAACCTGCTAGACAAGCTATCTAAAGAGTTGTGAAATTATTAAAAATGAAGAAGAAGAATTAGAATTAAAAGAAGAGGAGGAGGAGGGGGAGGGGGAGGAGGAGTAGAAGGAAGAGGAGGAGGAGAGGGAGAAACAGGAGGAGGAAGAGAAGAGGAGGAGAAGGAGGAAGAAGAAGGAGGAGGAGAAAGGAAAAAGAAGAGGAGAGAAGGGATGAAGGAGGAGGAAGACGAGCAGGAGGCAGAGGCAGAAGGAGGGGAAGCAGGGAAAGAGAAGGCAACAAATATCCACGGCAACTCAGAAAAGTTGGAAACTATTGTTGAACATAAAAAGTGCTGTTTCTGTTCTGCTTGGCCCTTAAGTGTGGCTTTGTTTCTTCCTACCTCTTTCAGAAATTATTTGTGCTCCCCGTTTACTTTCCTTCTCCTACTGTCTTCTATATTACCCCTTATGCAGAATCTATTAGTTTTTTTAATATAAGATTGATATTTGTTTCAAGGTTACAACAGAAAACATGATTAGAATATTTTTTTATTAAAATATTTGAATGGGGTTTAACAAAGGCCCTATTATAAAAGTGGACGAGAAACTACAAAGAAAGTGAAGTTTAGATTCGAAGATGGCGGAAGGCCAGGTGACCGCATTTCGGGGAGTTCCCTAAAGAGAGCTGAATTCCAGCAAAAAAAACACTACAAGACCACCGTGAACACCCATGAAACCAGCCTGAAATGTGATATTTCCCACTTCTGGACCACGAGAGACAAAGAACATCGGCAAAAAGGTAGAAACAAATTGGAGAGTCTGGAGGCTTGCCCCCAGAGACAGGGGAGTGGGGGAGGAAGCCCGCAGAGCTGAACCATTGAAAACAAATACCCGAAAATGAAAGTGCTCTGTGAGTGAGGAATAACAGCAGATTACGGCCTGAATCGGGGCTAGAAAGAAGCTAAACACAGCGGAGCCCGGGGCAAGGCAAGACTTTTTAAAATCTTTTATTTTCTTTCTTTTCCCGCTGCCCGGACTCCCTCCCCCCCGCCGGGGCCGCCCCCGCGCGCGCGCA